>JAVTVY010027157.1:0-100788 GCA_036873755.1 Hanleya hanleyi
AGTCTCCAAAATGCTACACCCCAAGGCAGTCGATAGTTCATTTTTGTGCAACGTACTTATTAACGGCCTAGTCGAAACAATATATAAATCGCATCACCCTGAGGTTGAACAATCGCTTTTTTTCAATGACGCAGCTATCTGGAAAGCTGTCGCTGTATAAAAACACTTGCTAGTATAATACAGCGGACATTGGACAATTTTACGAGATGGCCGAATGAATGGGGATCCAAATTTTTGGTCACGAAGACAACTTGAATTATATTCTCAAACACCCGGACTCCTGAAATAGACCTGACCCTAGATGGAAACAATATGTTCAAAAATAAAAGGAAATTCCTCGGAATGATATTTGGCCAGTTAACATAGAAAGACGCAGATGAAATAAAGACCTCCCCCTTATGATATGCGTCTCTGGAACAAACTGGGGAGCAAGCTACGCTAGCTAACGTAATTTATATCAATCACTTGTTCGCCCAAAAATAGACTATGACTGTCTCTACCAATTAATATGTCAACCCAATTGACGCGAATAGCCTTTAAAATAATAGCTGGTACGTATGAAGAAACCTCGCTCTCAAGCACATTAGTTGAAACCAGTGATAAACCCCTTTGCCTTTGGCAAGAGGAACACTACCTAAAATTTAAACTGGAATAATTCGGTCAGTTGGACCAAAACACATATGTTACAAACTCTCCGTAGACATATCTGAATACGAATTCTTAAAGATTAATGGTTGAAGGATGAATGGTTGAACGTTGAAGATATAAAACTAGCAGACGTACAAGAGAAACAGTTGACTCCCAGGCAACTACAGACCCCAACTATACATCTGTCACTCAATGGTATTATCAGTAAGCAGGAAAGCCCATACTACATTACATCTGTAACACATGGATACCCCGACTAACACTGGCGGGTCAAGGACAAAATACTTCAACACTGGAATAGATTTCGCCGTGACAGAAATGAAAATTATTAAACGCTTCAAGTTACCTGAAAATGTGTCGGTCTACTCTAGTGAGTAATAGCCAAAATTGTGTCACTGCAATGGATAGTAGAAAATAGAACCATTCACTCAGTTGTGTGTAGCGACTCCTTGGGTGCATTAATCTCCCTAAAATATCAAAATCCCAGTGTAGACCAGATCTCATTCACGAAATCGAATATCTAACCACGGAAATTAAGGCTTTGCGTATCTACGTTTCTCTGTTATGGCTACCCACCCGTTCCTGCGCTGTTTGCTACTGGTAGTGGAAATTTATTAGAGATGTTAGTCTAGTAGCACGACAAACACCGTCCGCCAGTAATCCCGTACATACTAGTTATTACTACGCCAACACCTAACAGCGGCTTTTTCTCCGGCTGTACACTCACAGGTGTCAGCCCAAGTAGAAGCTAACAATTAACAGATCTCGTATGCGTGCAAATTATTACGGTTTTTACAACAGCGTGAACTTCCAACATTAGCATATTACTTTTAGAATGACAAAGGATTTCGAATGTTCATTCCATCGCAACGAATACTTTTTTGGCAGTATGCGGCTCTTGTCCCTTACTACGGTTCTTAGTTTAGCGTGGCCTTTCAGCAGAAGCCGTTGTCTTTTGTTGTCGAATGTTTATTCCCACCCAAGTGATGTTCATTTCCACCACATGCGTTCATGTATGGTGTTCTATTTGGGCCAAGTTTGCGTCGCGTGGCGACTTTTAGAAACTCGCCACTCGCCACGCGCCGTGGACCTCTCCGGCGCGCGGCGACTGGCGACTTTTTGCTATCTCTTAACCTGCAAAACTCGCCAGTCGCCACCCGCCGTAAAACACGGCGAGTTTCGCTCTATCTTTTAACCTGGAAAAACTCGCCGCGCGCCACTCGCCGGATGAACCACGGCGCACGGCGACTGGCGACTTTTGACTGTAGTGAAACTCGCCACTCGCCACACGCCGTGGACCTCTCCGGCGCGCGGCGACTGGCGACTTTTTGCTATCTCTTAACCTGCAAAAACTCGCCAGTCGCCACCCGCCGTAAAACACGGCGAGTTTCGCTCTATCTCTTAACCTGGAAAAACTCGCCGCGCGCCACTCGCCGGACAAACCACGGCGCGCGGCGACTGGCGACTTTTGACTTCTAGAATTCTCAGGACTTTTTCTCAAGTGCGCATGCCCGAGGAGCATCAATTATGCAGTTCCAATATCATAAATCACAGTCGCGATCTCATAGAATTTGAGAAAGTAAAAGAAATATGGAAACTGTTGAAAGAAATACGTCTTTTCATCTTTAAAAATAGGATCTTGATAGTTTGTAGGGTTTGTGATACAGGAAATATCAATCCAACAAAGAGCCGCTCTATGGATTAAAACAGCAATAAAGGATCTCTTATACAAAGATATCGCCCGTTTTTCACATAAAACTTACGAAGAGAGAAATTCAATCATCCAGAGAAAATGTTAGCATTTTTTCTTACTTTTTTAATCAATATGACGATGACGCTCTAATCGCTTTCTTAATATTTCATACAGCATATTAGTTGACGTTGCTTTTATCTTGTAAAACAAAATTCCCGCGTCGAGTGCTTTATTGTATCTTAAATAAGGAACAATTTCAAAGCGATTCATTCTGAATTGAAAACGATATGCTGTTTTATAAATATATATAGGCACTTATATAAAAAAGACTAAAAAAACGATTGAAAATGTTGTCTTGGTGTTAACTTTTTAAAATATACCAGCAGATAATAACGAGAGTATGCAAGTTCTGCACAGAAACGGATAACGAGTATTTTAATAAAACAATATCTGCACATTTGACAAAATTAGATTGCCCTATATGCGTATTGCATTAAAAAGAACTTGTTTCAAAAAACAACTATATTAATTATTACAGATAGCTTACATCTTCAAAATTAGTCACATAGCATCAGATGTAGCTGGAGAGTTCATTCATTAGAAATTATGTATTTTTATGCACGAGGAAGAGATTTAAAATTAAATTAAATGACAGCATGTTTCGAACAAAATATTCCGATAATTGATGCTCCCCGGGCATGCGCACTTGAGAAAAAGTCCTGAGAATTCCAGAAGTCAAAAGTCGCCAGTCGCCGCGCGCCGTGGTTCATCCGGCGAGTGGCGCGCGGCGAGTTTTTCCAGGTTAAGAGATAGAGCGAAACTCGCCGTGTTTTACGGCGGGTGGCGACTGGCGAGTTTTTGCAGGTTAAGAGATAGCAGAAAGTCGCCAGTCGCCGCGCGCCGGAGAGGTCCACGGCGTGTGGCGAGTGGCGAGTTTCACTACAGTCAAAAGTCGCCAGTCGCCGTGCGCCGTGGTTCATCCGGCGAGTGGCGCGCGGCGAGTTTTTCCAGGTTAAAAGATAGAGCGAAACTCGCCGTGTTTTACGGCGGGTGGCGACTGGCGAGTTTTTGCAGGTTAAGAGATAGCAAAAAGTCGCCAGTCGCCGCGCGCCGGAGAGGTCCACGGCGCGTGGCGAGTGGCGAGTTTCTAAAAGTCGCCACGCGACGCAAACTTGGCCCAAATAGAACACCATATTCATGGGGTTGGCCAGACAATGAAACACTTAAATCAGCCGACACGGCATGTAGTGCGACGCCAAATTTAACTCGGCTCCCTTTTCGAAGAATGAGTGTATGACGGTATAATTGTTGTGTGTCGAGCCGCAATCAGAAAGCAAATTTACTCGAAGTTCAGTGCTGTGTTAATTGCTGCGTTTTATAGTATTCTGTTGTCTGTTGAAATACATTGCAGTGTAGAATGAGAACGGAGGAATGCTGGACAACGTCTTTGCTGTCTTGAAATGAACATTCGACGATGTGTCCAAAAGCAAACGCCTATCATTGAAAGCTCCACACTCAAATACGAACCGCAATATTGCGAATGTTTTATGTTACATACAGTACCATAGAGAAAAAAAATCGGTATTTCGTCTTTCTAAACCAAAATTACTTTTTGCTAACGAATTGGTATAGCAACCTCAAATGATCATGGAAAATGGCAAAATGGATAATTCTTTACAGCTTAAATCAATTGCAACCAATATATATTTTTTTTCTCCCGAGAATAGAAACAATTTATCAGTATCACTACACAGTATATACCGGCTTGCTGAAACCAATGCCCGATGGCCTAACTATACTATGAAATGGAATTGTATTTACTAAATGTCATGAAATGAGTGCAACTTTCCAATATTACCTCTCCTTCCAATTGATAAAATATATTATATATGCCCTTGGTATATTCAATATGGAATGAGCTATTCTCCTCATTACATGATCAATATAGAAGAAATCTCTTCTATTTTGCACATTTTCAAGGCAAGGATGAGCAGAGATGCCTTGCATGTAACCAGACATTGAATTTAAATGATTTTAGAAACGAAAGCAGTTAACGTTGACGGTGATTCTGATCAACAAGGGCTAATCGAAAAGATGTTCCTTGCAATTTTTCGCTTGATGAGAAGGCCAGACAAGGAAATGGAATTTAAAATACATCGCTTCTCTTTCCGGATCGCTATATAACACCAAACGAACTGTAGTCTCCATACGATAAACACGGTCTGTCTCCACATGTCGTGTAACATGCAGACATATGTTAGCTTGCCGCTCATAAAGGAAAGCATTTAATTGGAGGGTCTTTGTGTTTTATTACCCACGATCTCGTGAAGCAAAGATACTTTCCAAGGTTAGCTATCAATGCGACCGCTCCGCTATGTGCATTTCACCACTGTAATGGACAAGAGCAGAATACTGCCGAACAAATTCTTTATTGCGATGGAATGGACATTCGAAATCCTTTCTTATTCTAAAAGTAATATGCTAATGTTGAAAGTTCACGCTGTTGTAAAAACCGTAATATTTACTATCAAATTTGAATTTCGGGTCTATACATGGTTTGCTCCCCTTACTGATTGCTGCCGGAAACCCTCTGCGAGGTATAACTATATGGCACCAGTCCACTATTAATTCCGTTACTTGTTATGTATTAGCGTTAAAAATCAGCAAAAATCCAGAAAATTCACAACGCATAAATCCATCTGGCATGTCAATAGTTACCTTGTGGGACATTACCAGTGGAAGTCTTGACAGATGTTGACCATGGAAATTTCAAATTCCCGCCACTGACAGCTGATTGGTGCTACAGAATGTCATTCAATTTGTAAACAGGGAGCCTTATCACCCTTCACTGATCATGTCTCCATCCACCATGCTTTTCCCAAAGTGGCCCAAATCAACACCAGGAAGTACAGTTTCATACCTCATCTGCAAGTTGAAATATCAGATGTATCAGAAATGCTGAAAAATCGCAGCTCATAAAATCCATAAAGATCTGCTCTCAAATTTCTAAACAATGTAGGTCGTGGGTACTGACCCGGAAGTGATTAATTGTAGACTGATGCCTGTCAGGGATGGAACCATCGTTAAAATGAAGAATGCTCTCATCTGAACAAACCATACCCATCCCCAAAGTATCTTGAGAAGGCACAGAAAAAACTATGCACAGATAGAGATTTTACAGCCTATATACCAAGGGTACCCCCTTTATAATTTGCCCTCAGTTTGCTCCATATGACTTAAGACTGAGGTACAAGTAAAAAGTACAATATCTCACTAACCCATACATATTTTTCCATCTGGTAAAAAGCACCAAGTCGACAATCCTTCTGCCTATAAGAAGAAGTATAAAGCATTAACTAGATATGTTGAACACTATTTTAAATTATTTTTTTATTATTTTAATTCATTTTTTATGAAATTTTTCAAATTATAATTTAAAAATAAAGAAAAATTAAATTCAAAACGTGACAAAACATAATTTGTTTACAAGCTGCTCATTTAGACTACATTTGGTAAAAATTTCCTTCATGGCAGTGGTTAACTTCCCCGTGTAATCAGTGGGTCATCCCAGTAGTCTATCAAATGTGATTAAATTTGATGTTGATACAAAGATCAAAGACCTGTTTAATCCTGTAATAAGTGACAGCAATATACACATATGTGTACACAACACATACCAAAATATAACACAGAGGTGTTTATGGTATACACAACTCCCATATAGAGAATATATGTCAGTTCAATTGGATGGATCTACATCTCATCAAGATCTTGCTGGCAGTAATTAGAAAGATGCACATATTACTTGTAAACAGTTATTATTACTGAGAAAACTCCTAAATAACATTGAGGAATATATTCTGTGTCAGATTTCAAGTTCATGAGTGCAATGTCTGCAAACAGGCAACACTTGTCAAAACACAAGATAGAAGAAAAAAAAGGAATAAAATTCAATGACAACATATCTGATGGTCATTTGCTGATCTCTACTACATCAACAACCACGAAAGATGAGGACAGCTGGAAGTTGCCTCACTTAAACTGTTAACTGTTTGGTGAAACATTAAAGTGGCAACTTACAGAGAGCAAGGCCTATCTTCCGAAGAGGCCATACCTCTGAGTCACACTGTGGGAAATTCCCAGATGAACTATTTGTGGTTACTGACCCGGAAGTGATTTATTGTAGACTGATGCCATATCTTCCAAGCACATTCATTCACGATTTGCGTGCGTAGCTCAGTCGGTATGATGACAGGTTTTAGACCAGAGTGTGCGGTCAGCGGGATCGAACCCACCCGGAGCCAACAGTGGATGGTAATATAATTGTACTGTGTTTCCTTGTACTAACACATGCCTAATAAAATAAATAAATGCCAAATAAATGTACATTCATCTACCAGTCCACGTTGAAATCACAGGAAATTAAAGTGCAGATAAATCTGTTAAAATTGGCAAATTTGGCAAAGATCCATGCAGTACTTCCTGAAAATTCATGATAATAAAATTTCATGGGGAAATTCAAAATGACCGCCTGGTGGCCATATTTTTTCGAATCGGACCGAAAAAAGGTATCTTGCACAACTGGACCACAAGGGGAACCTGTGTACCAAATTTGAGAAAGATCCATGAAGTACTTCCTGAGAAATCACGATAACAAATTTTCATGGGGAAATCTAAGATGGCCGCCTGGTGGCCATATTGGATTTTCCAATCGGACCGAAAAATGTATCTTACAGAACTAGACCCCAAGGGGAACCTGTGTACCAAATTTGAGAAGATCCATGCAGTACTTCCTCCGAAATGACCATGACAAAGTTTCATGGGGAAATCCAAGATGGCTGCCTTGTTGCCATATTGGATTTTCGAATCGGAACAGAAAATTATTTTGCACAACTAGACCGCAAGGGGAACCTGTGTACCAAATTTGAGAAAGATCCATGCAGTAGTTCCTGAGATATCGCGATAACAAAGTTTCATGGGGAAATCCAAGACGGCCGCCTTGTGGCCATATTGGATTTTCGAAGAGGACCAAAAAAGGTATCTTGCACAACTAGACCCCAAGGGGAACCTGTGTACCAAATTTGAGAAAGAACCATGCAGTAGTTTATGAGAACTCGCGTTAACAAGAATTGTTTACGGACGGACGATGGACGACGGACGGACGACCGACGGCGGACGGACGACGGACCACGGACGAAAAGCGATTTGAACAGCTAAAAATGTTATCAAGGGGTCCAGGACAGGAGCCCTAAGAACAGGAGTCAAAACGGTCAGGAGATTTTGGAAATGAGATCGTGTGGACACGAGCCCAATGGGCTTATTTCAAAAGTGGAGATGAGCTCGCAACTATATATTTTGATTGGAAAATATCGGACAAATATATGTATTTTTTTCAGGTGATTTTTAAATTCTATGAAAGAAAAAATATTTTCTTTATTCGGAACAAAATTAATCAGTGAAAAAAATAAGAAGAAAAAAATGTTGGTTCTTTTAATTTCATATTTTGTTTTCACCATATATTTCACTAGTATGTTCTTAAATAGCAAGCTAAAATACAATAGCACACGCCTTAACATGTTGGACAGTCAATATTCATATTTTGCTTTTACCATATATTTTCCAAAATATCTCCGTGATAAAAAAAAATGCTGTTCATATTTTCATTGATAATTCTTCTTGGTTCTTCTATTGTTGTTTCGTTTACCGAAATTTAACAAATATTCCTACTTTTTTATAATTCATTAAAAATGTTCATGCCGAATTGTTTGTGCCATATTTGTTAAAAATCTCGTCTACATATATTTGTCCGATATTCCCCAATAAAAATATATTGTTGTGGGCTTGTATATAAGGGCTCCTGTTCCAAGGGCTCCGGTCTTATTGTGCTCATGTCGTTAAGGGGTCTTCTCTGCACGTCGCTATCGAGATAGGATTAGGAGCAACCGAATCATTTCCATCATCCGAGAATTATAGAAGCAAAATGGCAGAAGTTTAGAACAAGGAAACTACCGGACGGCGGCTATACAAAGTTAGCAAAAAAAAACAAAAAAAACTCGACCGTTCAAAATGAAACAACGACGCGACGACATCACACGTCTTAGGCTAGGAAAAACAGATCTAAATTCACATCTCTCGATGATATTCCCAAATAGATCAGAAATGTGCAGCCTAACATAGGCTAGTTTTCTGCAAGAGAGAAGCAGTCAACAGTCTTCATAGTCTCCGTATGAGCAGCTGCAATAAAAGCGCACGTCTAAGATACTAAGGCTACGTCCGAGAATTCACCGTATTCTCGGGTCTGAATGTGAGGTGCCAGGTAAAGCTTTCAGTTAGAGTCATATGATTGTTTTTTAGGCGCCAGACGTCATTTTTTCCTACCTCTTGCATATCGCTCCAATTCAATGACGCCGGCAAGACATCATCATGTTCCAAAAATATCAAATGTGTATTGGTGACCAGTCTTATTATAAATATGATTTTTGTTGTAAAGTCGTTATCTGGAGAACGATGTATCTGTCACGTTTTGATTGTATCTGTTCATATGAACACCATGCGGTTGTTCAAGTACATGAGTTCTTACAACCTCTGGCCTCGGTTTTAGTGGAATTAGATACAAGTTAAAAAACATAACGCCTGTAATCTTGCGTCTTTTGCTATCAGCATGCGATTTGATAAACATTGATGCTTGGTGATATAACCCTCTTTTATAAATTTTTGCAACTGTGTTTTGTGACATTGATGAAAATCATCACATTTAACACAGGATCTAGAAAATGTTACTAGGCAAGATATGTATACGCCGAAAGCAGGTCCCACTGGAATATTGTTGTCCAGAGGGGATAGTTAACGATATCGAAATTGTAATCATCTCTTTGTTGTAAAGTCTATGAGAGAGATAGTTGATTTGGTTAGTGTATCGAACCATTTCAGCCTTTGTTAGTCGTTTTCTCTTTTTCAAATATACGAGCCTTTGAATGTTTGTATATTGAGATTGTCACCATGCGTTCACTATGTTTATTCGAAGTTACTTTGCTTGTACATGTTACCATTTTATGGTTACAATGACTGAGATTTTCTGTTGGACCACCCTGGATATATTGTGTCACATCCAAGATGGGCTTCAAAATCAAAAATGACCGCCAAAATCCCATAAATTGGCCCTGGGCAGCTTCTACTTGTCGCAGAACTTGGCTTTTTGTGTATGAAACTATTTTTGTTAATTTTATATTCATGTGTTTTTCACAAAATAAAATTATCCAACTTCACATATGCTGTTAATATATGTAGGCTTGAAAGTGATAATTTCGGACAAAATGGACCGCTATGTGCACGTTTCAACAGTGATTGGGATTTTACATTATTCATGGCACAACAATTTCTGGGGTACTTCCCTCTAGTTCACGAATAGAACATATCTACAGGCTATGGTTGGCATTCAGTACGGAGTTAAAGTCATTGCCACAATCGAGTACGCTGGTTTATTTGAAGACTTGGTTTATTCGTGGATCAACGTTTACTAGACTTTGGTGCACATTATTCATATGTAACGATCAGGCATGGTTCTCAATTTGGATTTCACTCTTCAATCTGGTTGATATTAGGCAATGATCCGAAAGTGATTGATATCCTTCCAAAAGCTGATGGCAACTTGTTGAAGTGTTTCGTGTTATAAGAAAAGGATGTTTCTGGTTGTCCAGCTCTCAATAATATTCCCTGCTGAAGGAATAAAACATTTGTGGATCTATCACCTTCTGAAAGACTAATATACCTGAGGTACTACAAAGTCGTTAACTCAAGATAGTTAAATGTAAACAACATGTCAACTACAAACATTATCTTGATTAAACTTCTTCATGCGTCAAAAAATGTGGTGATCTTTCTAATAATCACCGAGTGAAGCCTGGAGGTATAACAGTGTCAGTTTTGACGGGTAAGCCTCTCTAGTTCTGTTACCCAGCCTAGGCCATAGAGATAAACAATTCACGTTAAATTTCTAACGTCTAGTTCTGAGTAAGTGTACTGGACCATGCATTTAAGGCTAAACACATCAGAAAGGTAAGGGTTACAGTCAACCTAGGTGATGATGTCGGATTTATCAGATATCTTTAGCCTTAGGTTAAGAGATATTTAAATGATGGGGACCGAATCCTCTACCGATACAAGCGCTCAGACTCTGGCGTACGAACCTAGCGACCTATCGAATGAACTAAAAGGAAATTCCCACTAGGTAGAAGCTAGTAGAAGCGCTGGATGATTTTCTCTCGTTACTCTTCTCTCCTATAAGAGCAATCTCCTGATTCTCTAAACAATGGCAGATCTGGGCCCGGGGTCAGGGGGAGCTGGACTCCCGTGAAGCCTGCAAAATAAAAATTGTTTTTGGACTGATCAGCGAACCCTGGGATTCCACGTAGAAATAATGTCTGAAATGATATGTATAATAAATGAATGTGGATTATGTAAATATAGTATCTATATACTAAACAGACCACCACATATTCAGATATTATCACCGCGGGTTCGCCAGGGGTCGTGGTGTGTTATATGTATTAAACCAGAAAGTCAAATGGAGTCAGACATAAGAGGTGATATTTGAAAATAGAACCATAAATCTGCAAACATTATGTTTATATCATTTCCGGGAAACATAGAACCATGAATCAGCATACATTATGTTCAGATTTATTTCCGGGAAAAGGCTTGGGACGCTTCTCCAGCGATCTAGAACCTCGGAGCTTCCGAGAGCTAAGCAGTCCCTGGACCCTCGCTGTCAGGCTGTGAGGATTTCCTTATTTTAGATTTGTGTAACTGAATCGTATCGGTACGCGTATTGGTTACTTAAGTTCCATGACGTAGAGGTCATCGTTTTGTATTTGTTAAATATAACTAGAAAGTCAAATAGGTTCAGGCAGGAGGTGTGATTTTTCTTCAATATCGATGCATGCCTATAAATGCGAAACAAACGTGAAAATGGAACCATGAATCTGCATGCATTATGTTCGGTTTTATTTCCGAGAAAACGCTTAGAATTTCCGGCTATCCAGGACCCCAGACCTTCCTTGCGGCACGTGGACCCTCGCCTGTTGGGCTGTGATAGTCCAATAAGAACTTCCGCTGGATGCGCGCTTGCTAACTAGGAGCACAGAACATACATTTCTTGGTGGTATTCCCACACTCTATGACTGTCTCCCGTTACACTTCTCTCCTTCTCTGAGTAGAATTCCCTGATTCTCTAACACCGATTACACCCTCATACATTTCTGGGTGGTATTCTCACACTGAATGATTGTCTCCCGTTACACTTCTCTCCTTCTCTGAGTAGAATTCCCTGATTCTCTTAACACCGAGTACACCCTCATACATTTCTGGGTGGTATTCTCACACTGAATGATTGTCTCCCGTTACACTTCTCTCCTTCTCTGAGTAGAATTCCCTGATTCTCTTAACACCGAGTACACCCTCATACATTTCTGGGTGGTATTCTCACACTGAATGATTGTCTCCCGTTACACTTCTCTCCTTCTCTGAGTAGAATTCCCTGATTCTCTTAACACCGAGTACACCCTCATACATTTCTGGGTGGTATTCTCACACTGAATGATTGTCTCCCGTTACACTTCTCTCCTTCTCTGAGTAGAATTCCCTGATTCTCTAACACCGAGTACACCCTCATACATTTCTGGGTGGTATTCTCACACTGAATGATTGTCTCCCGTTACACTTCTCTCCTTCTCCGAGTAGAATACCCTGATTCTCTAACACCGAGTACACCCTCATACATTTCTTGGTGGTATTCCCACACTCTATGACTGTCTCCCGTTACACTTCTCTCCTTCTCCGAGTAGAATACCCTGATTCTCTAACACCGAGTACACCCCCATACATTTCTGGGTGGTATTCTCACACTGAATGATTGTCTCCCGTTACACTTCTCTCCTTCTCCGAGTAGAATACCCTGATTCTCTAACACCGAGCACTCACCATACATTTCTGGGTGGTATTCTCAAGCTGCATGAGTGTGCTGTACATCGCCGTTCAGCAAATTGGAAATATATGGGTTTACCGTTGCTCATCTCTGGGCCATTCGGAACCCATAGAATGTTCTTGGTATCCAATCACCAGCGTCAGATCTGACATTCAGTAGCCAGTCGGCATTCTGATAATGTACGCACCAACTGCTAATTATCAATGTACATGCCAAAGTGGCATCGAATAAAGGTACGTAAGAAAATTTCTTTGCATTTTTGATTTTTTCCGATATTTTTGTGGAGATTCCCAAATATATTTCATACCTGAAACCGCAAACCAAAACAAAGGGAATATTTTCAATATCATCGTATCCGTCTTTAGATTATCGACGTCGGGGTCGTCGTTGTTACGGACGGGGCCGAGGAGTCTCAGACTACACGGAATGGTACATATTGGCCCCAAGCGGTCTAAGTTATATTGTAGATATGACGAAAGACAGGTTGAAGAAATGGTTATAATATATGGCTCATGGTCTGGCTATCTATACCTTCATCGTGAAAGCAAGAAAGGCGATTGAGTATATATAACACTGCAGGATTAAAGAGTAAAATAAGAATATTTGCATTGGTTTGAATTATAGACATTATATGAGTGTCAAATCAGACATTCAGTATGAACTGTCGATCATGAAGAGATTTCGCGTCCATTAGCGAGATACATAATTTATAAGGGAATATTAGCATCACACCCCAAGTAGGCAATAAATAATACATATATAAAAACAAACGCTAGTTGCTCGCAAGTGAGAAGTAGTCACTAGTTTGCAATGATGCCGGCATGGTGTATTTATCTTCAAATTTGTATCACTGATCTGAAATATTGATATCAAGCCTGTGATAGGGGCTATGTGGTGATGCCATTCAAGATGATGTCCACATGAACATCTACTATAAAGGAGTAGGTGGAATACAAATTACCACAAGGATCAGTTTTGATTCTCGTTATGTTTTTAGGAATACGTAGTCTTGTCAGCAGGCCAGCATCGCTGTTTTTGTTGTGATTGTTTTGTTGTTGTTAATTTTTTAATTTGGTGTTAATGCTGTTACATGAATAAGGTATTCGGGTCACGACTCGGAAATTCTTTAATGGACGACGGCTGAATATTGAATGACGGACTAGATCCTTTATCCTTTTCCATCACCCTTATTGTGTTCCGTTTAGCAGCACACTACTATTGAACTTCTGCTTTTTGATACCGTTTGAATACTGTCAGAGTCACTTCATGCATACGCAAACGCCAAGGATCTAATGACATGTCTGAACAAAAATCGGTAAAAATGCCAAATAAATTTCATTTCAGGAATAGACACTTCGTCTGGCTGTCATTATTGAGCTGCTAGCCCAAATACCATCATAGCTTGCAGGTCTCAGACCTCACACTACAGATCTCGTCTTATTCGCCTTAGCCCCGACCGTACGAAGACCGTGCAGTTCAAGTTTAATCATCTTCTCTTATCCAGCCAATTTCTACATTCCCACTTCGAACCTGCCTTGATTTATCTGACCCCCTTTAGTGTTCAAACTCCGATGTGTAAGGTTCACCTACGAACGAGAGACGAACCAATCAGAACATACACGTCGAAAGTGAGTAGAGTGACATCATCCTCAATTAGCGGCGTAATTCCTAATAATATGGGGTTGGTCAGCCAATCAATAACGCTCTTTGTTAGACCCATTTCGAATTTCAACTGGTTTCTTGGTCAGTGACGTCTCGTGCATATTTATAAGTTCTTTGAACATTAAAGAGGCCCAGATATATCAGGGAAAGTGGAAATTCGCTTGAAAAAATAAAGATGAAATTTAATATGATCAGTCACAATCCACGCTGGAGGACGACTTGGAAATTCATTTGATATTACTGGTGAGTGATATGGGCTTGACGACAGAAACATCATAATATGTTTCGCGACCTCTGCTAACTATTTCTTGCAAGAATATATTTGCTGAATTTTACTGCAGAATAGGAGCGGACAGACGCCGGCTTGTGACTGAATGTCGAATATTAATCGACAGTTATCAAATTCTTACAGGTCTGCGTTATGTTGTCTGATTCCAAATAAAGTCTTTGAAGACGTCAGACGTCCATGATACTCATCCATTAACATCAGATGAGTTGTTTAAGCTGGTCTTTCATCACAGCTCCCGAGCTAGCATATCTAATTCCGCTTAAGCCGGTGATTGGGTCCGTGTAGATACTTCATAGTCTCCACATGAACATCTGCAATAAAAGCGCGTCCGAGATTCCTCCGTATTCTCTGAATCTTGGATGTCATATAGTTGCTTTTTAGTCGCAAGGCGTCGTCAATTTTTTCCACTTCTTGCATATCGCTCCAATTTCATGATTGGTGCACGGAAAAAATGAGCTTTGACGGGTAAAAACATTTCTGGCTAATTAAATTAATTATTTGAATATTTTCTCGTAAATTCGGGAATCTACAAACGATTTCCTATTTTGCTGAGCTTTGATCAGTGATCTGCATTGGAACCAATGTGATGTGCTGATACTGTTAATCTGAAATCTCATTAATCTAAATCTCAGGGAACATACTGCTAATCGATCGTTTATTTCTCTTCAACAAGTGATAATGGATGGCTTTTTGACTGGTTCCAGACTCAATGTGGTCATTGTCCGTGAGTCTTTCTTGGGTTTTTGTGCCGAACTTCAATTATCGGCGCTAAACGCAGTGGGGTGCTAGTCCAAAGCCCGTTAAATGGTACGTCGGAGTGTGTTTTCTAGATCAGATTGTGTGCTGAAAATGAATGACATTGTCGTCAAAACTGCTGAATTTCGGATTGAAAATAAGTTTTCACCAAATTTTCGTCGAAATTTATCGAACGACAATATAAATACCAGATATGTAATTTCGCCTGTGTAGTTGACGCCAAAATAAAGTTGCTGAACTGGTTCATGCATAAACATGAAAATAGTCTTATATAATTGGTTACCTTCGTCTCAGGGGACGTTATCATCCAAGCTTAGGATACAATTCCTCAAGTGTACTTAACATATCGCGGTAGAATGATCTCACTAACATATCTGTTGCTGCCAGTAGGTAATTTCCGTGCATTCAGAAAACTGACAACAGTCACTGGGGATTCCACAATACTAAATATGACGATGGGTGCCCGACTGTTGTAACGAAAATCACCATAACGTATCCACTACCCCCATTTTGGAATGATTTGCAAAATATGTTATTTTTTTCTGCAGAGACGGCCATCTGATTCAACTTTCTGGTTCTTTATCGCGATTAGATATTTGGAAACAGCCTGTTTGTAGGGCATGCTGTATCAAACAATGCAACATTTATCTCACTGACCGTCATAATGACATCATGGTGACGTATTAACTTCCGATATAAGTTTCTTTTCGCAATTTTTTTTATTCAATTTATTTTCAGACATAAAATGATCTTTTTAACTGAACATAATGTTTCTGTTGTAATAATTCGATGTCCTATGGGGTATATAGGAAAGAACAATGTATACCATTTTCATCGAATATAGTACGTAGCTCGCAGATGTACCCAAACATGTCATCAAGCATCACTTAACCCTTGTGGCTTTTAAAACTTATACCTTCTTTCACCAGTTCTAGGAAATATACACTTTCCGAATTTTATGTAGACCATAATTTGAACCATACTAAGAAAAGTTTCGCCAATTCATAAAAGATCATTTGCACATTTTAATTTATAAAAATTTCGTTAATTCTAAAAAACGTTCGAGGGAATTTAGATTTTCTAGGATACCTTCCGAAATTTTTAGAACATGAACGGCTATTTAGGGAAATACTAGACCTACTTTAACTAGGAAACACCTGTTACAAAAAAACAATCTGCGAATATAGACGATTTCAAGTTTATAAGAATTCCTGGATTTTGACGAACATTTTAATTAAAACCGCCGCGAAACAGTGAAGTGTGTGTGTTGGTGGCACACGAAAATGTTAAGAAGTTTGTTGTTTGAATTATACCTTTTTAAGAAAGACTACATAAATGCTATGCAAGTGATAATAGCACGACAGGCGATTAACATTGCCCATTAGGTCAGTCTCTATATAGAACTCTTTACTCGCAGAAGGTGAGAAAAGATGTCATTGCCCATTTGAGGTTGCGCTAAAGTTAGCCAATGAATGTTCTATTATTTTTTTCATGGAAGGTTAGAGGTTATGCCATCGGTTCGCATATGTCTATTGAACTGCGAGACAACAAGAAGTTGATTGTATTTTCAGTAGGCCACTATGATAACTATTTCCCCATTTTTTCGGTATTGCCAATGTTAAAGCAATGTCTCGTGCCTAACCTTGTCCTGGCATTCACGCCTTTCATGACTAGAGAGTTCTATTTCGGGACCTCCAGAGTGTCAAACTTTCTCATATCACATATCACATATTACCTTCAGTTGTGCTTCTTTGCGTAGCCGTTTACTGGAACACTTAAAAATAAATTCGAATGATATCAAACTGGTTATAGTGTTTAGACATATTGATCCCCTCAAGAAATATATTTCTCTAAATCAATCCCCACTGCACCATTGCTTCTGAGAGAAGTATGGTACACAAAATGCAATGTCCATGCAGAAACGGTAAGTTGGCTCCTTTATCTTCATGAAAGCATTGCAGAGATACAGATCTTGACAAGGATCGGTTTTGGTTCTTGGGATCCATTATGCAATCAGAATATTGTAGTATGGATGTATGAGAATTCTCGACTGTACGCAGACATCTTTCCCGCCACAATTAATATTTCGCTTAAACTTCAAAAAAAATTATTTCCTGCCCCAATATATAATAAGAAAACTGGACGAAGAAAACGGAGGGAGAATATTTCATATCGACGATGACTGCATTCACCGCCCTCCCCACTCCTCACTACTATTTTGTCTCTATCGCTTATACCAGGCAGTAGTTTTGAGATTTTCGTTAGCTTTCCGCCAATGTTTGTCAGATTGGTAAAGCTATCTTGGTGCAGTACAGATGCAGCAAGCATCATGTTATCAGCATATATATATATTTTTTTTTTTCCTCCACCCCCACCCCAACCCCCGCCGCTACAATACACGATCATGTCTCCTTCCTATCTGTCACACAGATTTCGCAATAACCAATTATTTTGGTGGGGCAGGGAATGTTTATGGACGAGGGTACGTCAGCGAATATCGGCTATGACGCTTGTAAGAATATGTCGGAATATCAACCTCTGACATCATATCGATGACCGATTACGACGTTCTGTATTCCCACCAAAAGTGCATGCTTCCTCTAACAAGTTATCTGTGTATTGGGGAGATTTTGCTGGTGGCGCCATGTTTATTCACTGACAAGATATTTTGGCCTATATCTTCACACAGTTTGACGACGTTGGGACAGAAAGATTCGTTGCTTTTCCTTATTTTCTACATTGAAACGCCCCCTACATCTGATGCTAAAAACTTACATAATCACAGCTCTTAAATTAGAATATTTAATATTAATTATCCCTAATATAACCGACGATGCTAGGCTCAACCATAATGCTAAAACAAAAATCCCACAATCATAACGCTGAGCTTTAGGAAACTTTATGTCAAATGACCTGGCCGTCAAGCTAACAGCTACGTTTAGGCTTGAGGAATAATTCCACAGCGTATGGCTTACTATCAGATCAAGCGATCACGAAAGATTGCATTTCATTTACAAATTGTACGTTATTATATATCAGCGCAAACTTTGTCATAGCCCGTTGACTCAAGCAGGTTTAGTACACAAGGTTTCTGTTCACCGGCCACTTCTTCCTCTACATTTCTCCGCCCAAAGAATCCCCACTTTTATACTCTGTATACGGTAATACAAAAGGGGTGTCCCGTTTTCTTTATTTGCGTTGAACTTCATGTTGTCGAACTCATCACATAGCTGAATGTATTACATTGTATGCTATTCGTTGTCTTCCTTGTTTACCGTGAATCTTCATTCATAGTTTAGTTTTTTTTATCCCGCATTGTTTAATGTCCGTGATCAGAAATGTGATTGATCTGATGTTTCCCCTACTCCTATCTTGTATCTGTGTATTTTTCTACAATGAGAACAATGTTTTCCATCGTCAAAAATAATTCTCAGTGATAAAAATCTCTCTTTTCTTGATTCCTGTAATTTTGTTTTCTAACTGCCCAGTGGTGTAATGGATTTGTTTGAATTTTTTGTCTTGATAACTATGAGGCCAGGTAGAGTGAATTGAATTTCATGCAGGCATATTTGTACCAATAAAAAGCATCGGTAGCCTTCATTCCACTCATAGACATTACAATTTGTCGAAAATTTCGATCTGTGAAGATTTTCCTCACACGCTTACATTTGATAGGACGATCAGGACCATGCATATATATCTAACGCTATATCATTCATTCCACAAATAACTAGATAACTGATGAAGATTTTCAGCAGAAGGGTATATTCTCTAATGCTTATAATGTTAAACTCCGAATCCTTGCTGAAACATCCTTTTATTGTTCGGGATTGATCAATAGCAGAACTCAGTGTTTGTAAAATTGTGTTTTGTTCAACTTCTTTGTGAGCTAATTTGAACGCTTTCACTTAGATGATTCTTCACAGGTTTAGTTTTGTGTTAAGTCTCCGAAATTTATATGGCCAATGAAGAACATCGTAGCAGTAAGCATCATAAATTATCCGTTTTATGTTTATTCAATACCTGATTCTAGCCTACATGGTAATTCCAAAGCGATTGCTATCTGTTTTGCACATGAAGAGAAAACTATTGAAAATATCAGTGTTCATCCGTGTTTTATTTCAGATTGCACCGATCACTTCATAAAGACAGTGGCCTGTTAGTCCAAAACTTGTACATTACAACATATCTGGCGTAGTACATGACCCTCAGGTATTCATTTAGTATTTCTAAATTCTTCCGTTGGGTAAAGCTATCCTGTGGAAGAGAATAAAAAAAGAATTCTCATTAGAACAAGAATATGTTCATTATTTTACAGCATACATTCATATGATTCCATGTTATCCGGCATGGGAAATGCTTCAACATGTATATTGCAGAAAACTTTCTTGATCATCTGCAGGCTGTGACCATTTTAATAAACTTCATAGAATATTACTGCAGAAATTCGTAAAACACAGCTATACCATCAAACGCCTTCAAAAGTTTCTCAAATTTCGTGATAAATATCGTACACTGATGGTAAAATACACTGATCGTAGCGTGCAAGATCTCTGGCGCTACGTTTCGTGACTTGCGTCTATAATTCCGCTTGACCCGGGGTTAGGGACCGATTGAATTTCATGTGTTTTACATCTCCATGGTGAGTAGTAGATAAAGAGTATTAACACGCTACTCGACTAGCAATCTTATATTCTTCGGAACTGTGCAACAGACTACCCTCGACTAGCTGTCTAATATTTTTCGGAACTGTGCTAGAGCATTCGGCTGCGGTCAAGGGCGAGTTGTGACGTCATGTTTCACGTCAGCCGTGTGACGTCAGCTGGAGAAACCCCTATGGGAAAAACCCTACACAGTCGGTAACTTTCCGAACATGTCCTAAAGGCGCTCACGTGTATGTGTTCTGCACGCGCCGGGAAAAACCCTATACTACACAGTCGGAGACTTGTCCGAACATGTATCCCCCTGGTCCCCGCGGGAGTCGAACCCGGGCTGCTCCCTCCAGAAGCGGGCACGTTATCCACTACACCAGGAGTCAGCCCATACTAGACAAGGTTGAAAATACCCTCATATACCTACCAGAGGGCCGATCACGAAACGGCTATGGTGTAGGCCCAATCGCGAACCCACGCATGGGCATTTGCGGTAAGGGGTGTGGCATCTTGTTTTTTCATGTCGTGATGCAGCACACGATGAGAGGGGTCTCGAAGCCATGCGGTGAAATTTTCTGAAAAGTTCAGGTAGGCCTGGGGTGGATAGGGTAGGTCCATACTGGCGCAATGGACAATGTTGGTCCCACTGAAAAACCCACTCATGGACATTTGCGGTATAGGGTTTGACGTCTTGCTTTCTTCGTCTCGCCACATAGAACACGATGGGAGGGGTCTGGAAGTCATGTGGTGAAATTTGTTGAAAAGTTACTGTGTGCATGCGCACTGGGCAAGTAGCGCTGTAGTGGACGTTTTGGGGACTGGATGGGCCCATTAGTGGTCCGACTGGGTCGAATGAGGTATCGTAGTGAAGCATTCGTGAGGGACCATCCAACTGGAAGGGCGTGGGGTAAAACTGATGTCATTCTGCGCATGCGCAGTAGACAAAGGGCACTGGAATAGACGTTTTGGGGTCAAGATGAACCACTATTGGTCCGATTGGATCGAGTGAGGTGTCATAGTAAAGCACTCCGACTTGATGTCATTCCGTGCATGTGCCGTAAAAAGGGCATGTGAATGGACGTTCTTGGGTTGAGCTGGATCACTACTGATCCAAATGGGTCGTGGGAGGTGTCGAAGTGAAGAGCTTCTCCAGGGCGATCAAGTCGTGGGTGGGTACATGTAAAATTGGGTTTGAAAATATGAAATCCGGAAACACGGACTCTACCATAAAATAGGGAAATCCCTAATCAGCCAGGTCATGGATGTTTTGGAGTCAACTATTGGCACGAATGGGGCGTGGGACCGGAGGTGTCAAATTGAAGCCCTCGGGGTGTAGACTACGACTCGAGGGATGTCCACGTCATCTGTGACGTTATCGGTGACGTCAACAGTAGGAGTGGTAGCCAACGTGGGCATTTTGAGGGTGTGAAGAAAGGTATTTTGGGCAGAGATGGACCACCCGAGGTCCGAATGCGTCGGGTGAGGTGTCATCTTGTAGCAACGCCCGCCAACGCCAAGCTTAACGCTTCAACGCCCTGGCGAAATTGCTCGGAAGCTCTGATTTTCTAGATATTCCATGAAATTGTCACTAATTTATCGAAATGCAGTGATGCACGTCAACGCCCGTTGTTATGCCTTAACGCACTATCGGTACGCCTTAACGCCCGTCTCAACGCCTTAACGCCTTATCTTAATGCCTTAACTCCCTATCTGAACGCCTTAACGCCCTAGCATAACGCCTTGACGCCATGACTTTGACAGATGAGAGAACAACAAAAGCAACAGGGATGACAATCCAATCATTTTATTATCCCTCCAGTACATCATACCCACCCTGGGGGGGAGGGGGTCGGGTCGCGTTATGTATGTTTACAATTCTCGTAGGCTCTTGTCCAATCAGAAGCCGTCGTCTGAGAAAGTTTAATACTCGGCCAGAATCGCTTTTGGCCTAAGCGCCGTCGGACAGGCCAAGATATTGTAACGGCAGCATGCCCTGAAACGTGCGCGTTTGCGGTGTAGTATGTAAAGTGGTCATTCCTGAGGTGAGCAGGGGTATATTTGAGAGATTGAGGTTCCATATCTCATCCAAAGATGGAGTGTATGGTGTCATCTTGAAGCTCTCGTGGTGCAGCCTACGACGTGAGTGATTTTTGTCATCTGCGACAGTTGTGGCGAAAGCGGCCATTTTAGGGGCGCGTAGGGATGTGTTTGCGAGACAAGGGACCATTCTTGTTCCGAATGGGACGTGTGGGTTATCATATTGAAGCTTTCGTGGGACAGCGTCCGACTGAACTGGGGGATATGGCGCGCATGCGCAGACAGGAAATAATGGAAAAGGGGCACTTGAATAGAATTTTAGCGTCGAGGTGGAACATCCGTGGTCCGAATGGGTCGTGTGGGGTTTCGTAGTGAAAGACTCGTGGGGTAGCGTCGGATTGGGCTGGTGTGTAGCCTAGTATCATCGTTCTGCGCATGCGCAGTCTGTCAGTAGTTTAGAGCTCTTGTCTAATCAGAAGCCGCCATTTGAGAAACTACAGAGTTCGGAGATGTGTGCACGCCTCACTCCGGAGCTGCGATCTCGGTACCACCATCACCACCACCACCACCACCTCCACAGACCACCACCACCACCACAACGCATGCGCACGCACCCGTGGTGCACTCGCATCTTGGTATACACTATGCCCTACGGGCTATAGGGTACAGGGTGCACCACGGTTGCGTGCGCATGAGTGGTGGTGGTGGTGGTGGTGGTGGTGTGGTCGTGGTGGTACCGAGCTCGGAGTTCCGGAGTGAGGCGTGCCGAACGCTCGTCTTAACGTAGAGCTCCGATTCGAAGAGCTCCGAGCCCGAAGACCTCGAGCTCTCAACCGATCCGTCTCACAGCTTCGAGCTCTGTAATTTCTCAAATGGGGGTTTCTGACTGGACAAGCGCTCTAAACTACTGACAGACTGAGCAAGCGCAGAACGACGATACTAGGCTACACACCAGTCCAATCCGACGCTACTCCACGAGCCTTTCACTACGAAACCCCACGCGACCCATTCGGACCACGAATGATCAACCTCGAGGCTAAAATTCCATTCAAGCGCCCATTCTCCACTATTTCCTGTCTGCGCATGCCCGCCATATCCCCAGCTCAGTCGGACGCTGTCCCACGAAAGCTTCAATATGATACCCACACGTCCCAATCGGACCAAGAATGGTCCCTTAGTCTCTCAAACGCACCACTAGGCACTCCTAAAATGGCCGCTTTCGTTATTACTCGTACTGATGACGTCAACAATGACGTCACAGATGACATGAAAATCACCCAAGTTGTGGTCTACACCACGAGAGCTTCAATTTGATACCCTACGCTCCATTTTTGGATGAGATATAGAACCTCAATCTCTCAAATATACCCCTGCGCACCTCAAGAATGACCACTTTACTTACTACACCCCAAATGCGCACCTTTCAGGACAAGCTGCCGTTACAGTATCTTGGCCTGCCCGACGACGCTTAGGCAAAAAGCGATTCTGGCCGAAGATTAAACTTTCTCAAACGACGGCTTCTGATTGGACAAGAGACTACGAGAATTGTAAACATACATAACGCGACTCCCCGCCCCCCCCCCACCCACCCCCAGGGTGGGATGATGCACTGGAGGGATAATAAAATGATTGGATTGTCGTCCTTGTTGTTGTTGTTGTTCTCTCATCTCTCAAATCATGGCGTCAAGGCGTTATGCTAGGACGTTAAGGCGTTCAGATAGGGCGTTAAAGCGTTAAGATAAGGCGTTAACACGTTGAGACGGACGTTAAGGCGTTGAGACGGGGGTCAAGGCGTACAGATAGGGCGTTAAGGCGTAACAACGAGCGTTGATTGGCATCACTACATTTTGATGAATTTCTAACAATTCCATGGAATATCCAGAAAATCAGAGCTTCTGAGCTATTTGGCAAGGGCGTTGAAGCGTTAAGCTTGGCGTTGGCGGGTGTTGCTACAAGATGACACGTCACGCGACGCATTCGGACCAGGGTCCATCTCTGCCCCAAGCACCTTCCTTCACACCCCCAAATTGCCCACGTTGGCTACTACTCCTAGTGATGACGTCACCGATAACGTCACAGATGACGTGGATACCCTTTAAGTCCTTGTCTACACCCCGAGGCTTCACTTTGACACTCCCAATCGTACCAATAGTGGACTCCAAAACATCTATGATTTAGGTGTGAAATCCGTGTTCCGCTTTTTTATATTTTCGGGACACATCCTAGTTTTAAATGCAGCCCTCCAGATGCCACCATATCTACTTCCGTGGATGATTCCCCATAGTTTAGGTGTAAAGTCCGTGTTCCGCTTTTTATATGTTCAAACCCAATCCTAAATTTACATACACCCACTAACCCACTCTGCCTAAATCGGAAGGCTCCCATACGCTGGAAAGCGATATTAGCCCATCTAGACCTGGTTGATAAGTGTTTTCCCTATTTTAGGTAAGAGTTCGTGTTTCCGGATTTTATACATTAAAACTCAATCCCAATTTTACATGTACCCACC
Organism: Hanleya hanleyi; assembly: GCA_036873755.1. Taxonomy (NCBI): domain Eukaryota; kingdom Metazoa; phylum Mollusca; class Polyplacophora; order Lepidopleurida; family Hanleyidae; genus Hanleya; species Hanleya hanleyi. The sequence continues at coordinate 24,229 of JAVTVY010027157.1, forward strand.
CATGACTTAATCGACCTTCACATCACCCGCGACCCATATGGATCAAAAGTTGCCCACCCCGACCCGAAAACGCCCATTCCCATGCCCCCTTTTTACTGCTCATGCGCGGAATGACGTCAGTTCCACCTCATACCTATTCAGTCGGATGCTCCATCTCGACCCCAAAACGTCCATTCCAGTGACCTTTGCCTACAGCGCATGCGCAGAATGGCGTCAGTTTCACCCCGCACCCTCCCATTTGGATGGTCCCTCACATATGCTTCACTACGATACATCACTCGACCCAATCGGATCACTATGGGCTCACCCAGACCCAAAAAGGATCACCCCAGCGCTCTTGTCCAGTGCGCACGGGCACAGTAACTTTTCAAAAATGTTACCGCATGGCTTCTAGCCCCTGCCACCGTGTTCTACATGGCGAGACGAAGAAAACAAGATGCCACACCCCACACCGCAAATGTCCATGAGTGGGTTTCCCAGTCGGACCAACATTGTACACTGCGCTAGTATGGACCTACCCTGTCCACCCCAGACCTACCTGAACTTTTCAAAAAACCCACCGCAGTTGGATGGTCCCTCATAAATGCTTCACTACGATACCTCACTCGACCCAATCAGATCACTATGGGCTCACCCAGACCCCAAAAGGATCACCCCCGCGCTCTTGTCCAGTGCGCACGTGCACAGTAACTTTTCAAAAAATGTTACCGCATGGCTCCTAGACCCCTCCCATCGTGTTCTACATGGCGAGACGAAGAAAACAAGATGCCACACCCCACACCGCAAACGTCCATGAGTGGGTTTCCCAGTGGGACCAACATTGTACACTGCGCCAGTATGGACCTACCCTGTCCACCCCAGACCTACCTGAACTTTTCAAAAAACCCACCGCATTGCTTCCCTCACAAATGCTTCACTACGATACCTCACTCGACCCAATCGGATCACTATGGGCCCACCCAGACCCCAAAAGGATCACCCCAGCGCCACTTGTCCAGTGCGCACGCGCACAGTAACTTTTCAAAAATGTTACCGCATGGCTCCTAGACCCCTCCCATCGTGTTCTACATGGCGAGGCGAAGAAAACAAGATGCCACACCCCACACCGCAAATGTCCATGAGTGGGTTTCCCAGTGGGACCAACATTGTACACTGCGCCAGTATGGACCTGCCCTGTCCACGTCAGGCCTACCTGAACTTTTCAAAAAATTTCACCCCATGGCCTTGTTCTACTTCGCGAGACGAAAAAAGAAAGATGCTACACCCTATACCGCAAATGTCCATGCGTGGGTTCCCGATTGGGTCTAGACCATAGCCGTATAGTGATCGGCCCTCTGGTAGGTTTATGAGGGTATTTTCAACCTTGCCTGGTATGGGCTAACTCGTGGGGTAATGGATAACGTGCTCGCTTATGGAGGGAGCAGCCCGGGTTTGACTCTCGCTGGGACCAGGGGGATTCCCCTTCTTCAACGCGTTAAATGTTCGGACAAGTTACCGACTGTGTAGTATAGGGTTTTTCCCAGCGCATGTAGAACACATACACGTGAGCGCGTGAAGGACATGTTCGGACACGTTACCGACTGTGTAGGAGTTTCCCAGAGGGGTTTCCCAGCTGACGTCACAAGACTGACGTCACACATGACGTCACAACTCGCACTTGACCGCAGTCGAATGCACTAGCACAGTTCCGAAGAATATTAGACAGCTAGTCGAGGGAAGTCTGTAGCACAGTTCCGAAGAATATTGAACTGCTAGTCGAGTAGCGGATTGACACCCTTTACCTACTACTACGGTGATTAAACGAACAGACAAAATCAAAGCGTGACTGAGATATATTCTCTTGAAAACGACTTCGAATTTCATTTGGATATAAAATAATAGTTAGCGATTAGGATTTTATACAGAGAACAGAAATTCTGACGCATAAATTCGTTCATGGACGACGGTTGAATATTGAATGTCGGATCTGACGCTTACTACCTGAATGATTTTCCGTTTTCTTGAACTTTTATCAACAAAAATCTAACTGCATCCAAAAAGCGAACCAGTGCAAATGTCTTAGAATTAATCTATACAAACTTCCAGGAACGTCAACGCGAATGAAAGGCAAACGTATGGATTGTAATCTTTTCGAGTTTGGTAAACTGTTTTCTTCACATTGTATGGTCATTTTCAGCTGCTTTTTCACCTCGAACGTCACCTTATGGCGTAAAACGTTATGGAATGCTTGTCGCAAGTTTTCTTACAAACAAGAAAATTGTCATGTTATTCCCGAAACACAGCTCCCAGTTGTTTTAAGAGTTGGCTTATGGAGTGAATACTCATTCACACAAAACACGATCTATCGCCTCACACAAGTGTTCCACGCGATTGAAACCAGAGGATATCGGATGATGTGTTGTGATTTTGATATAATGAATATGCAGGAAATCATCATGCGGCTGAAAGTTCAAACTAATCTCAACAGTTTTACTTAGATGATTTTTTATAGATTCACCTGGCCGGAATTTACATGACCAAAGAGGAACATCGCAGCACAATACCTCAATGTAATCGTATGCATCATATATTGTCCGTTCTATCTTTGCTTCATTATGGTTTTGGCATGATGGATTTGTAGGAAACCAACAAGCGACCCTGATGTACAAATGCTACAGTTTGCAATTGTCACCTTGCATACTTGTCCCAGAATCTGTCCGAGCACATACAACGATGTACCTCCTGGATGCGTTTCTGAAACACACTCTTGTGGCATTTTTCTGCGAGGCAAGATTAGGTAATTCTCAGAACTTTATTAAAGTCCATCCATAGAATCAACCAACTCATCTATTTGGCGAGCAGCAGTTACGTTCATGGAAGGTACTAGAAACGGTTATTAAAGGGTCAGTAGTATATAAAGTGCAAATTCCCTAGTATTATTTATGCAAATGAGATGACGTCATCGATGACGTCACAGAGCTCTCGTCCAATCAGAAGTGGTTCCGTCACTTCCGGTCACGTGACATTTGTATTCTTCCGCGGTGATGCGGTCGCTTCCGGTTCCGGTGGTGCTGCGGGCGCCTCCGGTTCCGGGAACACGCCTCCGCAAAGTAGTTCTGACATTTCAATTACGCGGGTTTTCTTGAGAATCATCTGGAATGTTCTGCAATCTCCGGGAATCTTCGGTAATGTCCGGTCATCTCCGGCAATGTCCGGTCCTCTCCGGCAATGTCCGGCCCTCTCCGGCAATGTCCGGCCCTCTCCGGGACAATAGATAGCATTTATCTGCCATTTCGAAGCATCAATGGACTGTACAGGGTCTCCGACAATATCGCCATCTATTTGCCCATGTTAAATGGCAAGTGGGGAACCCTCAGTTTCTCCATACAGTGGCAGAAGGTAAAGGGTCCTAGTGAGAATTGAACCCGGGTCGCTTTATCTAGAGGCAGACACGTTATCCATTAGGCCACGAGTTACAGGCTACAAACCGAGGTTGAAAATAGCATATATATGTCTACTATATGGTCCATACTGGCCCACTGACCAATGGTGAACCTAATGGGAAATTTACTCCTGGTCATTGTAGTATGGGTTTTTTTGGTTTTGTTTTTCACATATCAACACCTAGAACACGATGGGCAGGGTCCCGAAGCGATTGGAAGCAATCGGAAACACAGCTCCCAGTTGTTTTAAGAGTTGGCTTATGGAGTGAATACTCATTCACACAAAACACGATCTATCGCCTCACACAAGTGTTCCACGCGATTGAAACCAGAGGATATCGGATGATGTGTTGTGATTTTGATATAATGAATATGCAGGAAATCATCATGCGGCTGAAAGTTCAAACTAATCTCAACAGTTTTACTTAGATGATTTTTTATAGATTCACCTGGCCGGAATTTACATGACCAAAGAGGAACATCGCAGCACAATACCTCAATGTAATCGTATGCATCATATATTGTCCGTTCTATCTTTGCTTCATTATGGTTTTGACATAATGGATTTGTAGGAAACCAACAAGCGACCCTGATGTACAAATTCTACAGTTTGCAATTGTCACCTTGCATACTTGTCCCAGAATCTGTCCGAGCACATACAACGATGTACCTCCTGGATGCGTTTCTGAAACACACTCTTGTGGCATTTTTCTGCGAGGCAAGATTAGGTAATTCTCAGAACTTTATTAAAGTCCATCCATAGAATCAACCAACTCATCTATTTGGCGAGCAGCAGTCACGTTCATGGAAGGTACTAGAAACGGTTATTAAAGGGTCAGTAGTATATAAAATGCAAATTCCCTAGTATTATTTATGCAAATGAGATGACGTCATCGATGACGTCACAGAGCTCTCGTCCAATCAGAAGTAGTTCCGTCACTTCCGGTCACGTGACATTTGTATTCTTCCGCGGTGATGCGGTCGCTTCCGGTTCCGGTGGTGCTGCGGGCGCTTCCGGTTCCGGGAACACGCCTCCGCAAAGTAGTTCTGACATTTCAATTACGCGGGTTTTCGTGAGAATCATCTGGAATGTTCTGCAATCTCCGGGAATCTTCGGTAATGTTCGGTCATCTCCGGCAATGTCCGGCCCTCTCCGGCAATGTCCGGCCCTCTCCGGCAATGTCCGGCCCTCTCCGGGACAATAGATAGCCTTTATCTGCCCTTCGAAAGCATCAATGGACTGTACAGGGTCTCCGACAATATCGCCATCTATTTGCCCATGTTAAATGGCAAGTGGGGAACCCTCAGTTTCTCCATACAGTGGCAGAAGGTAAAGGGTCCTAGTGAGAATTGAACCCGGGTCGCTTTATCTAGAGGCAGACACGTTATCCATTAGGCCACGAGTTACAGGCTACAAACCGAGGTTGAAAATAGCATATATATGTCTACTATATGGTCCATACTGGCCCACTGACCAATGGTGAACTTAATGGGAAATTTACTCCGGGGCATTGTAGTATGGGTTTTTTTGGTTTTGTTTTTCACATATCAACACCTAGAACACGATGGGCAGGGTCCCGAAGCGATTGGTTGAAATTTTTTGAAAAAGTCACTGTGCGCATGCGTAGTGGGTAAATAGCGCTGGGAGGCTGTGTTGGGGCCTAGAGGGGTCCCTAGAGGTCCGATTGAGTCCATTGAGGTATCAATGTGAACCATACGTGAGGAAGCATCCGACGGGCTGGGTGTAACGTAAAACTGACGTCATTCTGCGCATGCGCAGTGGACAAAGGTTACGGAAATACACGTTTTGGGGTCCAGGTGGGCCACTAGTGAGCCGATTGCATCAAGTGAGGTATCATTGTAAAGCGTACGCCAGGGAGCATCCAGCGGGATGGCTGAAGCGGGAAACTGAAGTCATTCTGCGCACGCGTAGTAGACAAAGGGTGTGGAAATGGGATCTAGGTGGGCCACTATTGGGCCTATTGCATCGAGTGAGGTATCATTGTGAAGCATACGCGAGGGAGCATCCGACGGGCTGGGTGTGACGTGGAACTGACGTCATTTTGCGCATGCGCAGTAGACGGAGACTATGCAAATAGACGTTTTGTGGGCGAGGGGGGCCACTAGTGGTCCGATTGGGTCGAATGAGGTATCATTGTAAAGCATACGTGAGGAAACATCCAGCGGGATGGCTGAAACGTGCAACTGACGTCATTCTGCGCATGCGCAGTGGAGAAAGTGTATGGAAATAGACGTTTTGGGGTCTAGGTGGACCACTAGTGGTCCGATTGGGTCGAGTGAGGTATCATTGCAAAGCATACGCGAGGGAGCATCCGACGGTATGGCTGAAACGTGAAACTGACGTCATTCTGCACATGCGCAGTAGACAAATTGCATGGACATAGACGTTTTGGGGTGTAGGTGGGCCACTATTGGTCCGATTGGGTCGAGCGAGGTATCATTGTAAAGCATACGTGAGGGAGCATACGGCGGGATGGGTGTGACGTAAAACTGACGTCATCCTGCGCATGCGCAGTAGACAAAGTATATGGAAATAGACGTTTTGGGATCTAGGCGGCCCACTAGTGGTCCGATGGAGTCGAGTGAGGCATTATTGTAAAGCATACGCGAGGGAGCATCCGACGGGATGGGTGTGACGTAGAACTGACGTCATTCTGCGCAAGCACAGTAGAGAAAATGTATGAACATAGACGTTTAGGGGACGAGAGGAGCCACTGGTGGTCCGATTGAGTCGTGAGAGGTATCATCTTGTAGTCCTCGGGGTGTAGACTACGATTTGAGAGACGTCCACGTCATTTGTGTCATCAGTAGGAGTAGTAGCCAAAGTGGGTATTCTGGGGGTGTGAAAGGAGGTGTTTGGGGTAGAGAGGGACCATCATTGGTCCGAATGGCTCGTGGAAGGTGTCAAAGTGAAGCCCTCATGGAGGAGCATCCGACTGGACTAACATTTTGTCCGATTTCATCATTCTGCGCATGCGCAGTCTGGCCGTAGCTTAGAAAGCAGGCATTTTGGGGGTTCTTTTGGGGTAGAGAGGGAGCATCCGTGGTCCAAATGGACCGTGACGGGTATCAGTGTGAAGCTCTCCTGGGGTAGTCAAAAAGTGTGCGTGTGCGTGCATGTGCGTGTGTGTGTATGCGTGTATGTGTGTGTATGCGTCTGTGTGTATGAGTGTGTATATGCGTCTGTGTGTATGTGTGTGTGCGTGTGTGTGTGTATGTGTGTGTCTGTGTATGCATGTGTGCATGCGTCTGTATGCGCGTGTGTGTGTGTGCATGCGTGTGTGTGTGTGTGCACCACCACCACCACCACAACCGCCACCGGGCGTTGACGCCCGTCAACGCCACCACCACCACCACACACCACCACCACCGGGTACATATGGACGTACGTACGTTCGTTCGTTCGTTCGTTTCGTTCGTTCGTTGAGTGAGTTGAGTGAGTGAGAGAGTGAGTGAGTGATATTTTCAACCTTGGTTTGTAGCCTGTAACTCGTGGTCTAATGGATAACGTGTCTGCATCTAGATAATGCGACCCGGGTTCAATTCCCACTAGGACCCTTCTGCCACTGTATGGAGAAACTGAGGGTTCCCCACTTGCCATTTAACATGGGCAAACAGATGGCGATATTGTCGGAGACCCTGTACAGTCCATTGATGCTTCGGAAGGGCAGATAAAGGCTATCTATTGTCCCGGAGAGGGCCGGGCATTGCCGGAGAAGGCCGGACATTGCCGGAGATGACCGGACATTACCGAAGATTCCCGGAGATTGCCGAACATTCCAGATGATTCTCACGAAAACCCGCGTAATTGAAATGTCGGAACTACTTTGCGGAGGCGTGTTCCCGGAACCGAAAGCGACCGCAGCACCGACGGAACCGGAAGCGACCGCATCACCGCGGAAGAATACAAAGGTCACGTGACCGGAAGTGACGGAACTACTTCTGATTGGACGAGAGCTCTGTGACGTCATCTAATTTGCATAAATAATACTAGGGAATTTGCACTTTCTATACTACTAGGGTCCGTTTTCATTGGACCTCTGTGATTCCACAATGCATGCGCACAACAAACACCGCCAGTAAACAAATGTCCGCCGTGAACGACCGTCGGGGCAAAATTCTGAACCTGTAGGGGTACTGGTTGAGGTGGAGTTGAATAATCGCGTGGCATTCGCTTCTTTTATGAATTCACCAATTACTTGATCATGTCGAGGATAATTATGTCTTTTCTGTCTTGTAGGAATGTTCACGCTCGAACGTCGACTGTCGTTCAGCTCTCATGAATTCGCGCCATTCCATACGGCAAGATAACGTTAAGTCATCTATAGGCTGGTGTAAAGGATACTATGTTTAAACGGACTTTCATACTCATGATGTTACGGACCTTTTACATTAGTGGGCATATTCTAGGTGATGGTTTAAATGGAATTTTACCATTTGATAATATGTTGATATCTATCCTTTATCATAAACAAGGAATGAAAGAATAAACTGGCATATACCTCTATGAGAGTGCCACTTCTCCCAGTGTTCGTTAAGTCGATTCTGCCATCCTCATCATAGGGAGAAACATCTGGAATTTGCAAGGATTAATCAGTTGTTTTCTGAACTGAATATTCAGTAATATTAGTCTTTTGAAACACAAGATTTTGTACACACGTAGATCCCTCGCCGCTGAAAAGCGGTATGGGGCGGTATGGTACCCTAGCGATGACTACACCTTCGCCCTAACGGTAACATGGCGGTACGGGAGCGGACCGTCGGTGGTTGTGTGTCCGCTCCGTTACTGCTATGATACCGCCACTGAGGAGATGTTGTCACCTCTGTGGTACCACAAAATGAATTAGCTCTTGCTGAGATCTTTGGCAGTATACAAGGTGCAGACAGGAAGAAATCAATTGTTGGCTACACAAACTTAACAACAAGAGGGAAGAGTTTTTCTACGGTAAACATCCCACCTTCTGTAATTCCCCTTTCGTTTGTATTAATCAGGTAGCCAACAACACTATCCGTAAAATTGCGTGAAAATACGATTTTGTTACTCAAAATCATAGCTGTGCATGTGTACATTTATAGTCGGACGGGAGCCACCGTGGCACCCTTGGGCCTTTTTTCTATGCCACGCACCTTTTAACTTAATATCGCATAATTAGGTCAAAGTTGGACTACACGATAAACCTGTCGTGTTGGGAATCAAATTGAAGCCAATGACATACACAATGCTGAAATATAGGACACAATTGAATATTGTTTCATGCGAGATCATTGTGGGGTCATTTAAGGTCACCTTGCCGTGCCTTTGAGAGGTGGCGTGATTCCCTGAAAGACTTCCTCCACTATCAAACTACGCATTATAAAGTCTAATACTCCGGTGCATAATAGTAAATCTTAGTGGGATCATTTCAATCCAATTTGCATAGCCATCCGACCAGAGGATCATAGGTAAAGTGAAGATGGCGGCCATGAGAATGTCACTGAAAAAATGCGAATCTGTGGTTTTTCCAAATAATTCTAACAATTTTACTCTTGAAAGTACCCCAAATTATTGTATTTTGCATCAGATAATTATTTTGCATTTTACCGCAGAAATAGCAAATATAAAAATGAAGTTGGGAAATTTGACTGAAAATTGACTAAAAATGCATATATCGAAGATGACGTCACTGTGACGCCATCAGTGCTGGTACCTTGAATGTTCTCTGGTAGAACTTCAATAAGGCGTTGTTGTTTCTACAAAGCAACCTTTTTTGATGGCTGCAAAATAATACAAGGATACGATTTGTTTTCTCGGGAGATAGCTTTAACCATCTACTGTATCAATATGTAATAAACAAGAGCCTGGCTGACACTATGGGTTACGCATTAGAAAGAAATCTTCCTTGTTGTTGGTTGTTATTGACTTTGAATTCTGTCCCTGTGACCCCACTGTAAGTTTTCCCATTCATCTCCTCTCTCTGATGCATCCACTCACAGAATGTCATTTTCAATGTTTCCTAATTTATGTTCAACAGTGACCTTGACCCTCGACCTTTCGACCTCAATTCTTGTTTTCCGTGGGTTTGGTCAATTCCTGAAGTTTGATCAGAATCCGCAACCTCGATCTGGGGTAGTAGGAGAGGCAATGTTTTCAACATTTTTGTTTCATTTTCGGGACCACAATGACATTGACATTTGAACCTTTCACCTGAATTTTTGAATATGATTGAACGTCTTTTACTATTGTTTGCACTCAAAAAATGTTTGTGATTACTATGAACTTTGAACTTCCTTGTGACACGTCGTCTTCCCCTCGTTCAACCACACACAACTATAATAAGGCATTGTTGTTTCTACAAAGCAACCTTTTTTGATGGCTGCAAAATAATACAAGGAAATGATTTGTTTTCTCGGGAGATAGCTTTAACCATCTACTATATCAATATGTAATAAACAAGAGCCTGGCTGACACTATATTTTACGCATTAGAAAGAAATCTTTAATCTTCCGTGTTGTTCGTTGTTATTGACTTTGAATTCTGTCCCTGTGACCCCACTGTAAGTTTTCCCATTCATCTCCTCTCTCTAATGCATCCACTCACAGAATGTCATTTTCAATGTTTCCTAATTTTGTTCAACAGTGACTTCGGCCCTCGACCTTTCGACCTCAATTCTTGTTTTCCGTTTTCCTGAAGTTTGATCAGAATCCGCAACCTCGATCTGGGGTAGTAGGAGAGGCAATGTATTCAACATTTTTGTTTCATTTTAGGGACCACAATAACATTGACATTTGAACCTGAATTTGACCTGAATTTTTGAATATAATTGAACGTATTTTACTATTGTTTGCACTCACAAAATGTTTGTGATTACTATGAACTTTGAACTTTCTTGTGACACGTCGCCTTCCCCTCGTTCATCCGCTCGCAACAATTGAGATTTTAAATAGTTTTCTTCCATTAACTGACCAAATCGAACGTTTTATATATAAACGGGGTGGGTGACAGGCGGGTTACGTTATTCAGTGAATAATTACTTGAGATCATGCAATACATAGTTGCTAATGTGGATAGTGCTGTGAAACGTTGCTCGTACTTAAATGTAGAAATATACAAAGGAAATTTTTCTACATCATCTGAATAAGGCACATGTTATACTCTATGAGAATAATCGTCATAATGAAACCCACATACCCCTCTTTTTCCACATTAAACGCCACTTTCCCCTCTGCGGGTTCGAGTTGTTCCCCTCCAAAGTCTACTGGATGTTGGTGTCCTGGAGGTCCTGGAGGTCCTGGTGGTCCTGGAGGTCCTGGGGGACCGACTGTTCCCACACCCGAGCCCAGCAACATCAAACATATCACTATAACGAGGAACTTCATCGTGTGGTGGAGTATTAGAACCTGCAATTCGGTATATAACATTAATTCTGTATTTCAATGGACTGCATGTGTTGTAGTGGGGTGGGGAGGGTGGGGCTGTTGGAATATGGAACAGGCCGTAAGCATACAAGTCACATAATTGTTCGGGTATATTATCGTGACGGAGGGTAGCGGTAATATTAAAAGAGGGTAGCGGTAATTAATTCAAACTTCACATTTATGAATAAACAAGTCTTTCATTAACGGCTTGAAATGTTTCAGCCTCTTCAGCACGTGAATAATATAACAGGTGTACGGAGACATAGAAGGGACATTGAGAATGCAGAATTATCGACCAGTGACGACGCAGAAGTAATGAGAATTTCAATGAGAATGCGATATAACTATCACGGATACCGAGATAATCGTCCAATGAGAATGAAAACTTATCTCGGACCCTGAGATAATTGTCCAGCGAGAATGCAGAATTATCTCAGACCCCGAGATAACTGTCCAATGAAAATGGAGGACTACCTGGGACCCCGATATAATTATTTCGGACACCGACACAATTAACCAATGAAATCTCCGTGTAAGTGTGTGCCAGTTTCTTTTTCAAATTAAAGAGGACGGCTTTTATCTATCAACGCCGTGCATATACTAAGATAAATTCTACACGAGAAATCGACTCGTAGTTGATTCAAGGAATGACATGCGTTGATAGGATATTAATTTATTCAGGCCTTTGTTATGACATCCATTCTTGCAATCTCGCCTTGACAAGTCTTCTTTACAATTTATAACAGTAATACTAGAATACATTTGCACAAAATTTCTCGGCCGTCTCAAAGTTGTATAACATATCAAGACAATTATATGATTAAAAGATTGTAAAACATCAAACATCAAAGATATGATGGTTAATTCTCGAAATTTAGAAAATCTGTTTACTTCTGATGGTAAAAACACCCAAACTGTTCAAATAGAATTGCACAGCCTTTTGTGCTCATGGTGCTTTTGTTGGAGAAAGTTCCAATGTTCAGTCACATACAGGGTTGCAAGGTCTTACAAGGCTAGAGAATGTACCATATGTCTTCTTTGGTTTCCAAGGTACATGAGGCCCAAGTTCTGTATAGAATTATTTACTGTTTTATTATCAGAGGTGTCGACCCAAAAGTTTTCGTTCAAGAAGATCTGGTGTGGCTATTGAAAAATACCAGTCTCAATTCGGTTTTATCGGATTTACTTATTTCATGTGTATTCTTATAGTGGAGCCCAGTCGTCACGATTGTTGTCTCTCTTCTGTAATGGAGATCCGTCGTTAACTGGAGCAAGGAATTCGTATAGGCACGGCTGATAAAGGATATTCTTACTACTTTAATATCAGGTGTTACAGTTTGGATCTCAGCGGTATTATTCTGATGTATGCCTCGGATCATGCCAGAATCGTTATACGAAAGACATACCAACAACAATTTGAGCATATGGCCACTCGTAGGTAGAATCCGTATTCAATTTCATTTCATTTCATTTCAAGTTTTATTTAAAGTCAGTGTTTCTTAATACAAACATTAGCTCAAAGGCTAGTTTTACCGACTATGATAACGAGATAAATAAGAACATAAAAAGATAAAACATAAAAGATATACATAGAAATAGATCTGACATGCTATTCAGCAACATATTGGTAGAAACTATTAGTATAAGATGTAACTACTCTCTAAAAACGCAAATGTTAGATTTAACATCTAGAGGGTTGGAGGAGGGAAAACATTTAGAAAGTGTTGTATTCACCACTTTTAAGTGTTAAATCCAACATTTTAAGCTGTTACGTCCAACAAGTGATGAAACAACACTTTCTAAATGTTTTTCCTCCTCCAACCCTCTAGATGTTAAATGTAACATTTGCGTTTTTAGAGTGTAATGTGTAACAAATAAAAGTGTATTATTTAAATAGTTGTAAAATCTACATATAGAATTACTAGTTACTGTAACATAGGTTACATGTACAGGATGGGCCACCCAGTCAGTGAGCAACTTTTTAAAAGTCTTAAAATCCGTACACTCTCGAAACGCAAATGTTAGATTTAACATCTAGAGGGTTGGAGGAGGGAAAGCATTTAGAAAGTGTTGTATTCACCACTTCTAAGTGTCAAATGCAACATTTTAAGCTGTTGCATCCAACACTTAAAAGTGTTGAAAAATCACTTTCTAAATGCTTTCCCGCCTCCAACCCTCTAGATGTTAAATGTAACATTAGCGTTTTAAGAGTGTAGAAGTTCTAAAATTGTGGTGAAGTGAGTTCCAGACATGTGCACCATAGTATTTAAAAGATTTGAGGCCAGTGCCTATCTTTTTGGCATCAGGCAAAGTAAGAATATTGTCACCTCGAAGGTTTTTCAAATTATTTCTAAAATTAAATAAGTCGGCTATATAGACAGGAGCTGAGCCGCTAACAGCTTTAAAAACTTCTCGTGCTAAGCACTTAGTCTATTGACTTCTATGTTTGACATACCAGTCCTAGGTGAAAGATTCTCGTGAGAAGCGTTAAAATCCTGGTGTACAAATTTAAGAGCTCTAAAATTAATCTTTTCCAGTTTCTTCGTATTGGTTTTCCCACAAAAATGCCAGACAATTGGACAGTAATTAAAATGAGACAGGATAAAAATTTTATAAATACAGAGTCTAGACTCTTTGTCTAAATACGGGGACAGTCTGTACAAAACATTTAGCTGACGACTAGCATTTTTACATAGATTAGAGATATGTATACTGAAGTCAATTTGTTATCTATGTCAATGCCTAACAGTTTAACATTCTAACCATTCATTACCAATTCTCAATTTAGTGCCAGAATGTGGTTGGTTTCTATTTGTTAGTAACATGCATTGAAATTTATCGGGGTTGGCTTGAAAGCAGTATCCTTTTACAATCAATCTCTAACACATCTTTTAACTTCTTCCAAATTATCAGCAATTACAGAAAATGAGTTGTCATCTGCATAGTTATGAAGTTTAGAATGTACAATGCATAAGAATAGATCATTAATATAAATGTTGAATAAAATGGGTCCTAAAACTGGGCCTTGAGGTATACCTCTACTAATACTGGCCCAGTCGCTCACGCAGGATGGAAATCTGACACATTGCTTTCTGTTTGTTGTGTAATTGGCAATAAGCTCAACAGCAGACTGACTGAGCCCATATGCTTTCAGGTTAACTACCAATAGAGGATGGGAGATACTATCAAAAGCCTTCGACAGATCCATTAAAACAACGCCTGCTGATTTGTTTTTGTCAAGGGCAGATTTCCAGTCCTCGATGAGCCTTAATAAAAGACTTTGGAAACTATGCCCAGGTCTAAAAGCAGATACATAATCGTTAAAATATTGTGGACATTCAGGGTTGAAACACGCCAGGAACGTGGCTATGTTAATGTTTCAAAACATAAAATCTCGAATTGATATTGGTATTTTTCAATACCTACAGAACTCCAGAAGCGAGAATTCCGTCCCATCACATATGATAAAGCAGTAATAATAATGAACAGAATTCGGATCTTACGGACCTTGTTAACTACAGAAGATAGCGTTGAATACTCATGAAACGTGTCAAAGCAGATGAATCTAGAATTTAGTATGGTAAATACCTCCAGAACTCCAGAAGCGAGAATTCTGTCCTGACACCTTTGATTAAAGAAAAACACAGCGATCATACTGTACAAAACATGCACCTTATCGACACTGGAAACTGTGGAATACCGGCGTCTAGTCAGTCATTCAATATTCAGCCGTCATTCATTCAAGAATTTCCGCGCCCATAATCTAATGTTCTAATTCATATAATCACATTGGCACAACATTAAAAGGATCAATCATAATATACGTAAAACTAGGCTGATTTACTGCAAGACAGAAGCGGTCAACAGTTTTCAATGATGCCAGCAAGACACCATAGTGTTCCAAAAGTATCAAATCCGTATCGCTGATCAGTATTCTTAATCCATGTGATATACGTTCTAAAGTCGTTTTCTGGAGTATGATGTATCTCAGTCACGCTTTCGGTTGTGACTGTTCATATGAAATCTATGAAGATCTTGAAATGCATAGGTTCATACGGCCCCTAGCCCAGGGTTAAGCGGAATTAGACAAAAGTTACGAAACGTACCGCCATAGATTTTGCACGCTACGCTCGTATTTTGCTATCAGCATGCGACATATATCGTCAAATTTGAGAAAATTCGAGTGGAGGGGCTTGTTGATATAGCCCTCTTTTACAAGTTCATTAAAGATATTAAAAGAAACAGCATAAACATGAAATGGGTCAAAGCATAAAAATCTCGAATTGAGATTGATATATTTCAATACCTACATAAAACCCAGAAGCGAGAATTTTGTCTTGACACCTATGATGAAAAATAGTAATAATTCTGTACAGAACTTGAACCTTATGGATCTTGGAAACTACGGACGACATTAGAAGAAACAGCGCTATTGAACAGCGCTACAGCAGAAACATCACAAGAAGCGATAATTCTGCCCTAACACCATTAGCAAACCGTAATAATAAGTATAGGTGTACATATGTGCGAAGCACAGAACAAGCGAGATCATAATATTGAAGATTACATATCATTAACATTAAATGTATTGATGATTAGGCTTGACACTTGTTGAGAGATGTTGCTTGGGATTTTCAGAAAATATACTCCTCAAAATATCTGAAACAACTGCTTTGAGGTACATGAGTACATATAGTGATGTCCTAAACTCAGGCTGTTGTAGGGTCAGAACATACCTGGAGAGTGTGTATGTTTATGAGCATTTTCTTGTATAATATTAAACTCTACAGGTAGGTCTCCAAGAACATACTCTTGATTTTAATATTAATTTTATCAGTGACCCGTGAAGTGTAATTTGTAGAACATCGTATCCAAAAAATTTATTTAATGTGTTAGATTATATGTAAATGCAATAATAGTTATGAGACCGCCCCCGATTTAAAAGTGCGAAACAAAGGACGGGTTCGAAGGTTGCGCGGAGGGATATAAAATGGGATTTGACCAAGCAGGTAAGAACAATCGAACCTAAAATTAACAATACCATGAAAAAACGTAAGGTCTAAAAGTTTTCTAAGTGAGAAAAGAGATGGCAAATTAAAAAGCACGCAGGCCCGTTCGTAGCCAAGTTCATTATAATCCGTATGGGTCTTAAAACATAAATATTTAATAAAACTTTTCTGTATACGCTCTAATTTGTCTATCTGTTCTTTCGAATTAGGTGACCATGCTACAGAGCAATATTCCAATTTGCTACGAGCAAGTGAAATATACAGACTTTTCAGAGCATGGACAGATTTAAAATTGTAACAAGAACGTTTAATAAGACCGAGCATTTTGTATGCTTTGGAGCAAATGGTATCTACATGACTTTTAAAACAGGGATTAGCAGTAAGTAATACTCCAAGGTCTTTTATCTCACTTACTCTTCTGATAGGCTGACCAGACATATCATAATCAAAATATAAAACATTTCTCTTATTGGTAAAATATATAACAAAAGACTTCATAATGTTCACCATCAATTTCCAAAGTAAGCACCATCTATAAACACGAGTAGCATCTGCTTGTAGCAGTAGACAATCGTTTGTACATGAAATTTCTTCAGACAGTTTGGAGTCATCCGCATATATTGATGGTAAAGAATACTGTATTTCTAATGGCAAATCATTAATATACACAGTAAATAAAAGAGGTCCCAAAATAGAACCCTGTGGGACCCCGATGGGACAGGGATGAAAGACGAATAGCTGCCGCTAACAGTGACTCCCTGTTGTCGATAAAATAAATAAGACTGTAATAGACAGATAATATCGTCACTTATCCCAAAATGTTCAAGTTTATGCAGCAAGTACTTATGATTTATACTGTCGAAAGCTTTGGAAAAGTCAAGATAAATGCAGTCTAGCTGTTTCTTGTTATCAAAAGCATTCGTAATGCTGTCAAGATGGCACACAAGATTGGTAGCAGTTGAACGCCCTGGTAGAAATCCGTGTTGGTACTCAGTAATGTAGCGCTTCACGTGTGCTAAAAGTTACCGATGAATAACCTTTTCAAATATTTTCGAGAAGAGTGGCAAAAGGGCAACAGGGCGATAATTGTTCACGAGATTCTTGTCTCCACTTTTGAATATTGGAATAATGTTTGCGTTTTTAAAGGTATCCGGGAAAACACTGGCGTTAAGTGACTCTTGAAAGATGATAGATAAAGGAACTGCCAGTTCAAGAGCACATCCTTTCAGAATTATTCCTGATATATTGTCAGGCCCACAAGCTTTCCTCGGATCAACAGCTTTAAGCAGTTCAGCCACATCGCTAACATCTGCAATAAGTTTATGCAAAGTGTTAATATATACAGAGTTAAAATAGTAATTGAATAGTTCGGAAATTTCCGCTGGAGTGGTGCCTTTTCGGTCCCCATATGTAACCAAGTCCGGAATGGACCTACCCTTGTATTTAGTTTTCACATATGTCCAAAATCGTTTATTGTCTGTTTGTACACATTCTTCTATCTGCTGTAAGTAGTCTGCATATTTAAAATCTTGCAGTGATTTAAACGTGGCACGTATTTCAGAATACTGGTATTGGTCATCTGGGTGACGGGTTTTCTTAGCCCGTTTCCTAGCCTTTTCTTTATCACGTGCCAAAGATATCAAGTCATTGTCATACCAGCTAGGAAAGGTCTTGTTTTTCAATGTCACTTTAGGTACACTGTCTTCAATTGCCGAGTAAAGAAAACCATAGAAAAAGTCCACGCACTCGTTCACGTCTTCAATAGCCTGTATACTCGTCCATTGATACAGAGACAACAGTCTGCGTAAATGGTCAAAATCAG
This sequence comes from Hanleya hanleyi, assembly GCA_036873755.1. Lineage (NCBI taxonomy): Eukaryota > Metazoa > Mollusca > Polyplacophora > Lepidopleurida > Hanleyidae > Hanleya > Hanleya hanleyi. Next base: position 41,898 of record JAVTVY010027157.1, read on the forward strand.
CCTTTTTGTAGTTAAAAACAGTTCTGGCTGGTGTGAAGTGTTGAATAGGCTTGGGTATGAAAAGGTCTGCAGACAAAGCGGCGTGGTTTGAATCGACCGCCTTTTCAGTGAGTTCAACTTCACAAACAGAACTATTAGAAATCACAAGGTCCAGCACATTTCCTTGGTGAGTTGAAAAGGGATTGTGTTGTTTTTGATTGAATTCGTTCAGTTTATCAATAAAACTTCCCGACAGAGCAGTTCTCCATTCGGTCGATTTGACATGTCCCTTGTCCGATTTCTCCCATTTTATGTCCCGTAAATTAAAATCTCCGTAAATTAGGATCAAATCTTTGCTGTTACAGCGTAAATAAAGCTTCTGCAATGAATCATAAAAATCACTCAAACATACTGCAGTTTTGTCAGGGGGCATATATACTGTACAAATAAACAGCTTTCTATCACACAGTGAAACTTCTGCCCAGACAATTTCTCTGCTCGTTTCTAATTCACGACATCTTCTAGAAACGTATTTTCTTGTCACTGATATAAATACGCCACCTGCTTTTTCCTTTTCCAAGTCCGACTCCTCTCTGTCTCGCCGGTATATTTTGTACAGATTTTCATCTAATACTTCCGAATCGAGAATGCCTGCGTGTAGCCAGGACTCTGTCACCCCAATGATATCTATATAGCCCGGTCACTGATAAACTTCTGAAAATCATCCAGTTTTTTGCAAATACTTCTGCAGTTTAAATGTAGGAAACAATGTAGTTAGGCAAACAATTATAAGTACAATTCAATGTAAAGTTGAGGCTTACCATACTGAAGAAACGGCTAATAAAAGTATAGAGAGAATAATAGTACACAACAAAGAACAGGATTGTTATGCATTTGGATTATTGCTTCAATTTTTGTTCCCCACCGCAACTCGGCAAAGGGACTTTAAAATGGGTTTTGCCCAATCCTTCCATTCCTGTCCGTGCGATAACTTTGAGACTCTTTGCTGGTTTCCTCCGAAATTCGGCGTAGGTATTCCTTGCGAGAAGATGTCGATTGGTATTGCGTTTCAGCAAGATCGGCGTGAAGGTGACGCCACTGGGATTAGTTCCATCAATCTCTGGATATCCGTTCATGTCCGTTCGTGTCTATGCACATTTCTGTCGGTGCGGATTCTTCGCAAGCGATAACTTTCAAAACGCTTTGACGGATTCCTCCGAAATTGGTATTGAGTTTCTGCAAGATCTGACTGAAAGTGGTACCACTCTGGTTCCAATCTTCCCTCAGTCAGTGCAAATTCTGCTTCGCACACAGTATAATTAAAACGCTTCATCGGATTCATGCGAAATTCGGCAGATACATTCATTGTGATAAGACGTCGATTGTTAATGCGTTTTCAGTTGCAGCTCATGTCCGCATTTATGTTGAAATTTTAATCGACGTTGCTTGAGTGAAAACACGATTTCATGATTAACTAACCCTAATGGGAGAAGGCATTTCGGCTCCCTTTTTATTTACGTTACCCCTTGGGACAGAGGTCTGAAATATTTGGGTCAAGTTCTACAAGAAAATGGGAAAAATCTAAGATGGTCGCCATGATGACATCACAGTGACATTATCTTTTTGGAAGCCATTTTTCACCTATTTTTTGGACCGATTTACCGATTTTTTAAAATTTATTTTGCGATATTTTCGCTCAGAAACTAATTAACGGGGTTGTGAATAATAACATTGGCTAAATTATTTACTTTTATATCATTGTAGACAAGAAAAATGCGAAAATACAGACAGAAACGACATTCTGTGGACACCAATTTGAATTTTTCCATGATTCATTGCAACTAGGATTACGCAAACAGTTTCAAATAGACGTCAATAAGATTAACGGAAAAGTCAGAAAGTTTCAACTCTCTTGTTCTCTTCGTTCTGTAGCGGCTGTGAAAAGTTTGAGATGTTAATTCCCCCCCCCCCCCCCCAGACTGGGTTAAATGATTAGTGGCAAACGAATGTGGAACGTCCAATCTAGCATAGGGAGTTGCGTGTATGTAATGTGACAAACACTAGACTGGAGTAATTAATGTAGATCACAGTTAGACACAAGACAATAAAACGACTGAGTTACATTATCTTCGACTTCGACTGAAATTCAGCAAACATACTCCGGTATATCTCGGGACAATCGGAAGGGTTATAGCTTTACTACAACTGTAATAATAAGTAGTCAAACAAGTGTCCTCGGTCAAAAGTTTGTTAATGTTTTTTTCCTAAAGTTCGACCTGCCATGAAGGTGGTCTTGGAGAGTGCCTAATTTTTCATAACCGAGGGACCATTTAAAATGCACTAGAGTTCGTGTGTACACATTAATGTGTACGGTTGTTTAGATAATATAATTATTAATAATAAATAATAATAATACAGCGGACCTTTAAATTTTTCCTAAGTTTTTAGCATATAGTACAACATTCCAAATAGAAGAAAGTTGATCGACTAAAATGTTTTTTTGACCATAATACTACTTCTGATTAACTTACCTCTGTCGTCTGTAGTCAAGTCAGCTAATGAAGAATTCGCGAACCTGTTCCTGCGCTTAATTAGTCAAATATTGCTGCCACGGTTTACCTGGTACCTGGGGGCTAACGATGATTTATCATGTAGCATTAACCAGTTTTTAATTAACATTAGGCTATTATTTGAATAACAACTTTTTCATTGCTGCCACACTGACGTTTCGTAGGAGATATTACAACTTTTTTCAAATTTCATGAAAAAAGAACATAAGAGGACGATATTAAGATTAATAAAGGAAATACACAATTGGACGTTCAATCCCAAGCACAATGAAGCCCGTTCAAATGCAAACAAGCTAAATTGATGAGTATGGGTGTGAACTCTAAATAGACCCTCCAAAAATTAGAACACCAAATAGCAGAATTAGAATTTATTTATTGACCAATCAGGTGCCCTCATGGAGCGTACAATCAATATTCCCCCAGCCCTTCCCACCCTGATTTAAATCATCTGAATAAACATGCACCCCTCCCCCGACCTCCCCATATGTATTCCCCACTCAAATAAACCTTATCAAACATACATAACTATGATAGTCATGACACAATTGCTATTATAGATGACTATATAACACAGACTAGTGGTGTACTATCATAGCAATATGCAAAAATTACATGACCAGATTTCGATATTAGCATTTCTAGGCAACATATGCATACGCCGTACGCAGGTCTCACTGGAATATTGTTGTCCAGAAAGGGATAGTTTGCGATATCGAAATTGTTATCATCTCTTTGTTGTAAAGTCAATAAGAGAGAAAGCTCGCTTCATTTTTATAGAAATATAGGTCTAAATATGATGTGCCTTTAGGGCTATCTGTAGTTTCCTTCAAATCCGGTGAAGGTGGATATAAAATAAAGATCAGCCACATGATTCTACTTCTCATGGCATCTCACATTCAGATCCGAGAATACGGTAGATTCTCGAACGCAGCCATAGTATCCCAGCCGCGCCTTCGATGCAGCCGTTCATTTGGAGACTATATGAAGCATCCACGCGGCCCCTAGCACCGCAATAAGCGGAATTAGATACGCTAGTTCGGGAGCTGTGATGGAAGATCACCTCAAAGAAATAACTCATATGATGTTAATGAATGAACATCAATGAGGTATGATTGAGTAAAGGCCTCAACATGGGGTAAACATGGTTAATGCAAGAATACCTAGAAAAATTAACCTACAATGCCTGACGTCGTTTGGCGTTTGGCACAATACACAATTAAAGAATGGCAGCCAATTAGGCACCATTATTATGGTATCAGCCAGGTTGTCTATTGAGTTGTGTACGTTCGTGTATACTATGGCTGTTGAAATGACAGCCAGGGAAATATAGCAGTACGCTTGGGACGCATCTCCAGTGAGCTAGAACCTCGGAGCTTCCGGGAGCTAGGCAGTCCCTGGACCCTCGCCTGTCAGGCCGTGAGGATTTCCTTATTTTAGATCTGTGTAACTGAATAGTATCGGTACGCGTATTGGTTACTAATGTTCCATGAAGTAAAGGTCATCGTTTTGTATGTGTTAAATATAAACAGAAAGTTAAATGGGTTCAGGCAGGAGGTGTGATTTTTCTTCAATATTGATGCGGGCTTATAAATGCGAAACAAGCGTGAAAATGGAACCATGAATCTGCATGCATTATGTTCGGTTTTATTTCCGAGAGAACGCTTAGAACGCATTTCCGGCGACCTAAGCGGCAAGACCTTGCGGGGCCTAGGCGGCACCTGGACCCTCGCCTGTTGGGCTGTGATAGTCCAATAAGAACTTCCACTGGATGCGCCCTTGCTAACTCGGAGCACAGAACATACATTTCATGGTGGTATTCCCACACTCTATGACAGTCTCCCGTTACACTTCTCTCCTTCTCTAAGTAGAATTCCCTGATTTTCCAAAACCGAGCTCACCCCCATACATTTCTGGACGGTATTCCCACATTGGATGATTGTCTCCCGTTATACTTCTCTCTTTCTCTGAGTAGAATCGCCTGATTCTCTAACACCGAGCCCACCCCCATACATTTCAGGGTGGTATTCCCACATTGGATGATTGTTTCCCGTTACACTTCTCTCATTCTCTGAGTAGAATCGCCTGATTCTCTAACACCGAGCACACCCCCATACATTTCAGGGTGGTATTCCCACATTGGATGATTGTCTCCCGTTATACTTCTCTCATTCTCTGAGTAGAATCGCCTGATTCTCTAACACCGAGCACACCCCCATACATTTCAGGGTGGTATTCCCACATTGGATGATTGTTTCCCGTTACACTTCTCTCATTCTCTGAGTAGAATCGCCTGATTCTCTAACACCGAGCCCACCCCCATACATTTCTGGGTGGTATTCCCACATTGGATGATTGTTTCCCGTTACACTTCTCTCATTCTCTGAGTAGAATCGCCTGATTCTCTAACACCGAGCACACCCCCATACATTTCAGGGTGGTATTCCCACATTGGATGATTGTTTCCCGTTACACTTCTCTCATTCTCTGAGTAGAATCCCCTGATTCTCTAACACCGAGCCCACCCCCATACATTTCTGGGTGGTATTCCCACATTGGATGATTGTTTCCCGTTACACTTCTCTCATTCTCTGAGTAGAATCGCCTGATTCTCTAACACCGAGCCCACACCCATACATTTCAGGGTGGTATTCCCACATTGGATGATTGTTTCCCGTTACACTTCTCTCATTCTCTGAGTAGAATCGCCTGATTCTCTAACACCGAGCACACCCCCATACATTTCAGGGTGGTATTCCCACATTGGATGATTGTTTCCCGTTACACTTCTCTCATTCTCTGAGTAGAATCGCCTGATTCTCTAACACCGAGCCCACCCCCATACATTTCAGGGTGGTATTCCCACATTGGATGATTGTTTCCCGTTACACTTCTCTCATTCTCTGAGTAGAATCGCCTGATTCTCTAACACCGAGCACACCCCCATACATTTCAGGGTGGTATTACCACATTGGATGATTGTTTCCCGTTACACTTCTCTCATTCTCTGAGTATCGCCTGATTCTCTAACACCGGGCACACCCCCATACATTTCTGGGTGGTATTCCACATTGGATGATTGTTTCCCGTTACATTCTCTCTGATTCTCTAACACCGAGCACCCTTCTTTCAGGGTGGTATTCCCACATTGGATGATTGTTTCCCGTTACACTTCTCTCATTCTCTGAGTAGAATCTCTCTAACACCGAGCACACACCCATACATTTCTCTACCACACTTCTCACATTGGCACATACATTTCAGGGTGGTATTCCCACATTGGATGATTGTCTCCCGTTATACTTCTCTCATTCTCTGAGTAGAATCGCCTGATTCTCTAACACCGAGCACACCCCCATACATTTCTGCGTGGTATTCCCACATTGGATGATGGTCTCCCGTTACACTTCTCTCATTCTCTGAGTAGAATCCCCTGATTCTCTAACACCGAGCCCACCCCCATACATTTCAGGGTGGTATTCCCACATTGGATGATTGTTTCCCGTTACACTTCTCTCATTCTCTGAGTAGAATCGCCTGATTCTCTAACACCGAGCACACCCCCATACATTTCAGGGTGGTATTCCCACATTGGATGATTGTTTCCCGTTACACTTCTCTCATTCTCTGAGTAGAATCGCCTGATTCTCTAACACCGAGCACACCCCCATACATTTCTGGGTGGTATTCCCACATTGGATGATTGTTTCCCGTTACACTTCTCTCATTCTCTGAGTAGAATCGCCTGATTCTCTAACACCGAGCACACCCCCATACATTTCAGGGTGGTATTCCCACATTGGATGATTGTTTCCCGTTACACTTCTCTCATTCTCTGAGTAGAATCGCCTGATTCTCTAACACCGAGCACACCCCCATACATTTCTGGGTGGTATTCCCACATTGGATGATTGTTTCCCGTTACACTTCTCTCATTCTCTGAGTAGAATCGCCTGATTCTCTAACACCGAGCACACCCCCATACATTTCAGGGTGGTATTCTCACACTGACTGATTGTCTCCCGTTACACTTCTCTCTTTCTCTGAGTAGAATTCCCTGATTCTCTAACACCGAGCCCACCCCCATACATTTCAGGGTGGTATTCCCACATTGGATGATTGCTTCCCGTTACACTTCTCTCATTCTCTGAGTAGAATCGCCTGATTCTCTAACACCGAGTACACCCCCATACATTTCTGGGTGGTATTCCCACATTGGATGATTGTTTCCCGTTACACTTCTCTCCTTCTCTAAGTAGAATCGCCTGATTCTCTAACACCGAGCACACACCCATACATTTCTGGGTGGTATTCTCAAGCTGTAAGAGTGTACTCTACATCGCCGTTCAGTAAACTGGAAATATATCGGTTTACCTTTGCTCATCTCTGGGCCATTCGGAACCCATAGAATGTTCTTGGTAACCAATAACCAGCGTCAGATCCGACATTCAGTAGTGACATCGAATAGAGGTGCGTCAAAAAAAATGTAAAAAAATAACAAAACAAATGGAATATTTTCAATATCATCTTATCCGTCGTTAGATTATCGACCTCGGGCTCGTCGTTGTTACGGACGAGGCCGAGGCGTCTCAGACTACACGGAATGGTACATATTGGCCCAAAACGGTTTGGGGTATATCGTAGACAGGTTAAAGAAATGGTTATAAGATATGGCGCATGGCCTGGCTATCTATACCGGCATCGTGAATGTATAAGGCGATTGAGTATATATAACACTGCAGAATTAAAGAGTAAAATAAGAACATGTGGGTATCAGATTGCGCATGTGCTACTGTTAGATACGCCATCTGATTGTATTGTGGCTACTGCTCGACCTTTGTGAACATGGATCTCAGCCAGTCAACATCGCTCGTTACTAAATGGAACGGAGGTGGTTCAAATGTCACAGTTAAACAAGATAGCTGTACATCTAAACTGTTCATTCTTCTACAAGATATACTGGATACATTTGTTAGTTATTTCATGCGAGGAACTATTGTCAAGGTCTCTGAACTATAGAGATGCCGTGGCTCTAGATACAGTGTTGTCCACAGACAGTTTAGGAGGTTACGAACGTTTCCGACTTACGCCAATACAATTTATACATGCATAGCTTTAACATCCCTCAATTTCAAGACAAGATATAAGTGTCAGATCTGACTTTCAGTATGAACTGTCGACCATGAAGAGATTTCGCGTCCTTAATCGAGATACATAACTTATAAGGGAATATTAGCATCACACACCAAGCAGGCAATAAATAAATATATATGAAAACACTGGTTGCTTGCAAGTGAGAAGTATTCGTCACTTTTTAATGAAACCGACATGATGTATTTATTCCTACGAAGTAGGCTACAGATTACAAATTGTCCGGTAATGAGTGAGTGAGTCAGTGAGTCCATCCGAATTCTTTCATCGGCAAAATAAGGAGAACCGTTGACTCTAGATACAGTGTTGTCCACAGACAGTTTAGAGGGTTACGAACGTTTCCGACTTACGCCAATACAATTTATACATGCATAGCTTTAACATCCCTCAATTTCAAGACAGGATATAAGTGTCAGATCTGACTTTCAGTATGAACTGTCGACCATGAAGAGATTTCGCGTCCTTAATCGAGATACATAACTTATAAGGGAATATTCGTCACTTTTTAATGAAACCGACATGATGTATTTATTCCTACGAAGTAGGCTACAGATTGCAAATTGTCCGGTGATGAGTGAGTGTGTCAGTGAGTCCATCCGAATTCTTTCATCAGCAAAATAAGGAGAACCGTTGAAATTAGAACCTTTGATTTTTGGCATGAAGGTGCATTAGGAGACTGTTACCAACAAGTTCTAAGCTGATCTACTTTTGATGAAAATTTCTGGTGATCTCTCATGAAAATCACTGGTGATTCTGACTTGGGCAGTGCCCATCTTAATATAGGCAGGATTTCAACTGGGGGTGGGGATTTCCAAGAGTTCAGTTCGCACCGGAGTCCTAATGCCTACCCTACTTCGTAGGTCCTGTGACGTTAGTCACACTGCTCATGTCTTTTAACTCCTATCACTAATACCTATTCTATTTGGTGAATTATTTCCAGGTCAATTCTTGAGTATTATATCTGTCGGCTTTTGATTGTGATTATTCGTATGAACACCGTGAAGATCTTGTACTACACGGTGTTCATACCGCCCTCAACACCGGGTTATAGATTTGAACAAAGTTACACCATGTAGAGTCAAATAGGGCTATTACATCATCGCTCTGTAACATTGATATCAAGCCGGTGATATGAGCCGTGTGGCTATGCCATTTAAGATGTCCACATGAACACCTACAATAATATAGGTAGGTGTACATGTAGGTGGGATACAAATCATCACAAGGGTCAGTTTTGGTTGTGATGTTTCTAGAAATATGATATTTTTGGGGTCAGCAAGCCGACATCGTTGTGTTGGTTGTAATTACTGTTTCGATGTTTCTTTTTCAGTTTGGTGCTGATGCTGTTATATGAAATAGGTCTTTGGATTACGACGCGGAAATTCTTTAATGGACGACAGCTAAATATTGAATGACGGACTAGGCGCTTGTATCCTTTTACATTAACATTATGTTTCGTTTGATAGCACACTACTATTGAACTTTTGTTTTGCGATAGTTTGAATAGTTTGAGTCATGTCATGCATACGGAATCGCCAAGGAGCGAATAACATGTCTGAGTAAAAAATCGGTACCGTATATTTGTCAAATAAATTTTATTTCAGGGATAGACACGTCGCCTGGCTGTCATTTTTGGGTTCGTGGCCCAAATACCATCTTAGTTTGCAGGGTGTCAGACCTCACGCTTCAGATCTTTATTTCCCTAAGTAGATAATGAATAGACACTTCTGGCTCAAAATAATGAATAGACACTTCTGGCTCAAAATTATGATACGACAGTTCTGGTCCTAAATTATTATAAGATACTTCTTACTCATTATTATGGATACTTTTTAAATCCTCCAATATAAATACCATACCTGCGCCTTGTCCTCATACCGCGTCCTCCCTCAAGTAAATCATTGCATCTAAAAAATCGATTAATCTATTTCGAGTACTACATGTATGATTTCATTCATTCTTATTCCTACACGCTTACACTCATTGTCCCCCGCCGCAATGGTTCTTGCTTCTTTGTGTCCGTGGATGTCCGTGAATGTCCGTGTACGTCCGTGCATGTCTGTTCGAAGCGATAACTTCCTAACGCTTTGTTGGATTCTTCCGAAATTCGGAATACGCATTCCTTGCGACAAGACGCCAGTCCGTATTGCATTTCAGCAACGTCTGCCTGAAGGTGGTGCCACTGGTTCTTGCTTCTTTGTGTCCGTGGACATCCGTGCATGTCTGTTGGAAGCGATAACTTCCCAATGCTTTGTTGGATTCTTTCGAAATTGGGAATACGCATTCCTTGCGACAAGACGCCAGTCCGTATTGCATTTCAGCAACATCTGCCTGAAGGTGGCGCCACTGGTTCTTGCTTCTTTGTGTCCGTGGATGTCCGTGTACGCCCGTCTGTTCGAAGCGATAACTTCCTAACGCTTTGTTGGATTCTTCCGAAATTTGGCATATGCATTCCTTGCGACAAGACGCCAGACCGAATTGCATTTCAGCAACATCTGCCTAAAGGTGGCGCCACTGGGTCAAAATGAATCTTGGTTCATTGTGTCCGGGGATGTCAGTTTGAATTCTTTACAAGCGATAACTTCCAAATGCTTTGTCGCATTCTCACGAAATTCGGCATGTACGCATTCCTTGCGACAAGACATTGGCTCAGCCGCTGCTATTGCATTTCAGCGACATCTGCCTGAAGGTGTCGCCACTGAATCTCGCTTCTTCATGTCCATTCCTGTTCGTGGATGTCTTTGCAAGCGATGTTCTTTGCAAGCGATAACTGCCAAATGCTTTGTTGGATTCTCCAGAAATTCAGCATACACATTCCTTGCGACAAGACGCCAGTCGCCGGTTTCAGCAACGTCTGCCTGAAGGTGGCACCACTGAGTTTCTCTTCTTCTTGTCCGTTCCAGTTAAAATGGGTCTTCAATTTTGCTATGAAATCAATCTATTCCACATCATATGATTTACCCTAAAGCTTTTGCATGAACCATTTTTTATTTCAGAAATATAATATGAAATAACTGGCGGGGAATCCCCGCAGTACTGAACCCCTGTTTTTTTTAATTTCGCGTCATCTTAAACGAAGGACAATATTTCCTTCAATTTTGCTATCGAATAATTGCATTTCACATCATATGATTTACCCTAAAGCTTCTGCACGAACCATTTGTATCCAAACATGTAACTTACTATATTAATTACAACTGAGTTCCTAAAGTTCGGGTGCACACTGTGCATATGATCAATTTCCTGAATTCATCCTTGCTGGTCTTCAGACTGACAGATGATGGCATGCAGTTGTCATTGCGGTTGTTCATGTACAGAGAGCTTTCTATGACTTTCATGTCGGAACACCACCACTACCCTCAAGGAGAGCATGTCCCTACCCCCAGGGTGCCGAGCCGCACCCTCTATCTCCCAAACTAGCCCTCGCCCGACCTTCATATATTTTGTTTGAACATATATATCTCCCAATACATCTCGGCAGAAAGTTGAAATTTGTGTGTAGTGTGCAATATTGGTATAATTCTGCCACCCGTCAATGAATTGCAACCCCAAAAGGCTTCAATTTATCAGGCACAGACCCATGTTTTACCCCTCGGCCAATTTTGGCCATGGGGTATTGTCATCGTCTTGTACGTCCGTCTGTCCGTTCGTGAGCGAGATAGCCGGAAAACCGTTCCGCTGATGAATTCCAAATTTGGCATGCTTATTTACCTAGTCAAGGACCAGAAGCCTATTGAATTGGGACCTGATTGGGTGGAAACCTTGGCGGCCATCTTTAATTTTATGCAAAATGGATAATGATCCATATCTCGGAAACCATTCAGCTGTTCAATACGAAATTTGATATCATCAATACATCAAGCAACTTTCAACGAATTACCAAACAGGCTTCTCTGATTAGCTGGAAACCCTGGAGGCCATCTTTAATTCATGCGAAATCAATAATGATACATATCTCGGTTACCATTCAATTGTTTTATATGAAAGTTGGTATACATCATCGACATATCCAGATACTTTGAATCGGGACCTGAATGACCAAAAACCTTGGTGGCCATCTTTAATTTATGCAAAATCATTAATAATCTCTATCTCTGATTCCGTTGAAGTGCTCAATGTAAAATTTGGCATACATCATTGATGCATCAAGAGACTTACGATGAATGACAGATCTGGTTTCTCTGATTGGGCGGAAACCTTGGCGGCCATCTTTAATTTATTCAAAATCTTTAATGATGTTTATCTCTGACAATTTAAGTGTTCTATACGAAACTTGGTTTACAGCATCGATGTATGAAGAGACTTGCATTAATGAATAACCACATTAGTTCCTCTGAATGGCGGGAAGGATGGGCAGCCATCTTTAATTTATGCAAAATCATCAATGATTTCTATCTCTGACACTGTTCAAATGCTCAATATAAAATTTGGTATACATTATCGGTGCATCAAGAGATTTGTTGAATGAATACCGGTTTCTTTGATTGGATGGAAACCTTAGGGGTCATTTCTAATTGCAAAATTTTTGATAATCTGTATATTTGTCACTTGACTGCTTGGTGTTCCTGATATCTTAGTTCAAATTGAATACATTATGAATGGCTGGTGCCCAGAGCCGAGGGGTTTTCAAATGCGCAGCTTCGTATTGTATAGGTAAGTGGGTCCATTGTCTGTAGATCTTGCTTGGAATTGGTTTTCATGCCAATCCGCCTCTGGGTCGCGCCACCTGGGGGACAAGTTAAAATTGCATCTCCAGAGAATAACTTCTGAAAACCTTCAGGATTCTTTCAAATTTGGTGTGTGGGTACCTTGCCTCAAGATCTGGCTTGAGAATATTTTTCGTGTTGATTCGTATAGAGGGGACACCACCTGAAAGCTAAGTAAAGTGTTTCCAGACAATAACTTTTGAAAACCTTGACGGATTCATTTTAAATTTGGTGTGTAGGTACCTCACCTCAATTTCTCGTTTGGCATTGTTTTTCATGCTGATCCACATATAGGTGGTGCCACCTGGGGGCCAATTTTACATTATATTTCCGGACAATAACTTTTTAAACCTTGACTGAATTTGTTCTAAGTTTGGTATATGAATACATGTACCTTACCTGAAGGTTTCGCTTGGGATTGTTTTTCTTGTCGATCAGACCATAGGTGGTGCCACTGGTAGGACAATTTAACATTTTCTATTTCCAATGACAAGGAATCTTGCCTCAAGATCTCGGTTGGGATTATTTTTTATGCCTATCTGCCTATACATGGCGCTAACCTGTGGGCCAAGGTAAAATTGCATTTCCGGACAGTAACTGCACGTTGGACCGAAACGGATTCTTTTAAATTTGGTATGTCGGTACCTTCCCTCAAGGTATCCTATGGGGCCATGTTAATGATGTTTTTCCTAAGTTTTATGTTTTCACTTTCTTCACAAATAATGAATGTTTCCTTTACTAAAGAGGCAAAAGGGGTGCGTTCTCGATCGTATTCGATTGACTGTATCTAGTTTCTTCACTATTTGGCATATATGCATTCCTTGTGACAAGATGTTGATTGGTATTGTGTTTCAGAAATATCTTCCTGAAGGTGGCGCTACTAGGGTTCTTTCAATTATTTTGTGCTGCAACTTTGAAACGCTTTGAAATGTCACTCGAAATTTGGTTTCTGGGCAATAACTTGAGAGATGCTCATCGAATTCTTGGACCCAAATTAGGCATTCATATACGTTGTACCTTGCCATGAGATGTTGCTTGGGATCCACTTCTGCTTAGAAGGTGATGCCACCTGATGACAAAATCTGGAATTTGTTATTGGCCAATAACTTGAGAACTGCATGCATTCTTCTCAAATTTAGCATGCATGTACCATGCCAGGAGATGTTGCATGGGATTGCCTTTCACTCATTTGCACTTACAGGTGGTGCCACCTGGTGGCAAAATCCCAAATTTGTCTTCGGGTAATAACCTGACATAAGATGCCACTTGAGATTGCGCTTTGCTCACTTGCGCCTATAGGTAGCACCACGTCCTCATGTCAGAATCTAAATTTGATTTCGTTCATCGGATTCGTCTCCAATTTGGTATGCAGATACCATGCCAGAATATGTCCCCTGGGTTGTAGTTCGCCTGCTTCTGCATAGGCCTACTGGTGTCGACACCTGGCGGACAAATCTGAAAATTGTTCTGGCAATAATTGACAACGGATTCTTCACAATTTGGTATATATATGCCCAAAGATGTCGCTTGGGATTGTGTTTCGCACACGTCTTGTGCCTATAAATCTAAATTTGGTTTCCGGGCAATAACTTGAAGACCCCTCTTCAGATTCTTCCCAAAGTTTGTATGCTGATACATGTACCTAGACTGTAGAACTCTCTGTTAAATCAGGATATTTATAATTAACAATGTCAGCGTACTGTTCCAGCTGTCTCCCCTTCAGTGATTGCATGGTCATTCGACCCCGCCATTTTAATTTAATACGAGCATTTTCATTGGATCACTATTTATAGGAGCCACCCCAATCTTCATACACAACAACGTGACTGTCTCAGTTGACGCGGCCTCGTTTTTTATTTCAAAATCTGCCGTCTAACTGGGAAAATGTTGCTGCATCAGTCGATCATTGACCCTCCGTAGAAGGGTGAAATACTATAGGCTAATACATGTACCATGCCATGAGATGATGCTTGGGATTGCATTTCGCCCACTGCACCTACAGGTGGCAACACCTGGTGGCAAATTTAAAATTTGGTTTCCGGGCAATCGGTTGAGAATGCCTTCAGCTTCTCGTCAAATTTGGTTTGCAGATAATGCCTTGAGATGTCACTTGGGGTTGCTTCTCGGTTACATAATTTCCATGCTTCATTGCATGGAAACTATATTACAGAAGCAATCAACTTTCAGTCAACCGTTCTGAGTTGATCTTAAAACTTGGGAAGGCAGAAAGACCCTTCCACATCCAACGCCTATGAAGCAGCAGTTGCCTCCCTCATGTATATCCCCTGAGACCAACAATGCTAAAAAATATTGCTGCCATTTCAGCGGGGGACCTAGCATCCTCTGGCTGCTTGTTTTATATCCCTGCATCGCTTTCATTTTCTGATTTTCCTAAAGTAATCTCAAACCATAATTACTCACCGTCTAGAACGTCTTTTCCACGTCTATTTTTAACTATATTTATTTAATCTATTCTGAAACAAATAATACCATCTAAAACATCGATCAATCTACTTCGAGTGCTACCGTTACACGCATATTCTATATTATTATTTTTATGAAATATTTAGACCACAATCACATTTCTATATCCCTGCTAGCGCATTTATTTCTAATTTTCCAAAACTACTTTCAAACTGTAAAAAAAATATTTTTGTAACACTCATCAAAATTCAATGGAAAATTATAATTAAGAGAACTATTTTTAACTGGTAAGAATCTTTCATTGGCTATGTCACTCTTTAGTTGCCTATATAAGAGGGAATTAATTCGCTTTCAAAATAGGTCGTGGGGCTGGTTCAAACGCCCCATAGCGATTCGCATGATAACTGGCTTTGTCAGAATGTTAAATTTCCACAATTTTCCAGATCAATGGGAACGAGTTTGTGTCTACCCACAGGGAATACTGTAGAGGTCATATAGCATTCAACTGTGTCGCTTTGAAATCTTACTAACGTGTGTACTTTATGCGTCCATGCATTCTCAAATCTATTCTCTTATAAATGCCAATTTGCCAACACATTAGGGACGGTTCATTTTTTACCAGGGGGGGTGGGCCGGGGGGACCAAAATTTTCGAATTTGGTTTTTAGGGGGGACCAAAATTTCTACATTCAGTATTCTGCAAAGCAAACATTTTCTGTAATATGTATAAATAATCCCAATGAAGAATTAAAGCCCTGATTCAGCTATAAACTTCAATGAACATCTGGGCAGCTTTATTTATCAATTTGCCTGTTCTTCATATCTATCAAGCAGCCATCTGTTATTACACAACTTACCCATCAGGACTGGTAAGCTAAAGCTCAGTGCTTTAACCATGGTGTCATGCTAATAAACTAGTAGATAATGGGTGAGGATGGAGACTGTGAGTGTACATGCAGTCAAATGTTAACTGGGTGACATCAACAATTACATCAACTAAAGTTAAGTCTGTGTGATTACACACACCCATAAGGTGTATGTGTACATGTATGTCCACTGTGCATTCAAGTGTGAAAAACAATTGTTTAAACTATTAATTGTGGTTTAAACTATTATATAAATCATACATACTTGAATGTTTCTTTAGCACACATTATACTGTAATAATCACCATAAGTTTTATCTTGTTTATGAACAAATCGGCCAAGGGCACAGTTGAGAAAAGCATTTGATGATAAATCTGTGTCGGTACCACTTCAGGTTCAGCGATACTTTTCCCCCCGAATATCTTTGGGCTCCTCCACTTACCGGCACTCCTAACTGACCATATTCCCAATGACAATTACAAATAGAGTGCCACGACGTGTAGTGGTGTGTTATAGGCCTGTTTTCAGGCCTTCAAGTGCCTCCTATATTTTCCTATACTTTTGAGTCATTCTTATATTTTCCTATACTTTACTCAAAATCTCCTATATTTCGACCTTCACCATAATGCTTTGAAATAAGTCAATGTGGCATGGCAAATTACATTTCAGAATTATTTTTTTTTATAATAATAAAATTTAAATTTTTTAAAATATAAGCACATTTAAATTTCTTTTTCTTGAACCAAGCAGCAGAACTGGTCTCCTCAACCACCACAACTATGAATGTATTCGGTGGAAATAATTTTATTAAGTTACACAAAAAAACTACCAAATTTGGAACATACAATGTAGTAGTGACCTGTCTTACACTTCCTTATTTCCTATATTTTCCTATATTTTATTAAGAAAATTCCTATATTTCTCCTATATTTTGGCAAATTTCCTCCTATGTTTTCTCCTATATTTTCACCGTAAGTCACTTGCAGGCCTGTGTTTTGTTTGTGTTTTAAACCAGGAAGTCAAATTCTTCAATACCGATGCTTGTTTATGCGAAACAAATGTGAAAATAGAACCATAAATCTATATACATTGTGTTCAGATTTAGTTCCGGGAAAACGCGTAAAGTGCTTCTCCGGCAACCTGAAACCCTGGAGCTTCCGGGGCCTAGGCGGCCCGTGGACCCTCGCCTGTCGGGCTCTGAGGACCGCTTATTTTAGCTTTGTGTAACTGAATCGGTATCATACTGGTTCTAATGTTCCATGATGTAAACGTCATCGTTTTTTTAAAATGTTTTTTCATGTGTTAAATATAGTTAGAAAGTCAAATGGAATCAGGCATGAAGTATGATTTTTTTCAATATCGATGCGTGCTCATAAATGCGAAACAAATCTGCATACATTATGTTCGAATTTATTTCCTGGAAAACGCTTAGAACGCATCTCCGAAGATTTGGACTTCGGAGCTTCCGAAGCTCCTGGACCCTCGCCTGTTGGGCTGTGAGGATTTCCTTGTATTATCTTTGTGTGAATGAATCGTATCGGTAGGCATATTGAGTTCCCTTCAAAAGAACTAAAAGTCATCGTTTTGTATACATGGTATGTTTTAAATATAACTAGAAAATAAAATGGATGAGGTGCAATGTTTTCAATATCGATGCGTGCTTATAATTGCGAAAAAATCGTGAAAATAGAACCATAAATTTGCATGCAGTATGATCAGTTTTATTTCTGAGAAAAGGCTCAGAACACATCTTCGGCGATCTGGGACCACAGAGCTTCCGGGGCCTAGGCGGCACCTGGACCCTTGCCAGTTGTGCTGTGATAGTGACCCCCCCCCCCCCGCCCGCCCCTCCCACTTTCAATTACGTTCCGACGCCACTGATCATATAACCATGTACTTGCATTAGCATCATCTTCACACTAGATTTTCTTAGTTGCTCAAGTATCCACATCTTGTATTTAGTTCATCATGAAAAGATAGGACCTGGACGTTCTGATTTTCAAGTAATTGTGGGTGGCGGGGGGGGGGACCAAAATTTTCCTTGTCTGCTCTTGTGGGGGACCATAATATTTACACATTCAGTCTGGGGGGGACCAAACATTTTTGTGGCCTACTGACCGGAATCCCCCCGGCCCACCCCCCCTGGTAAAAAATGAACCGTCCCTTAAGAGAAGTTATCGATCCATTAACGATCGCGTAGCCGAGGAAAAAAACACGACATGGTTGTAAGTGAGAGGCAACTGAAAAGAATATTGAGAAAACTTCAACTGAAACGTCGCCAATACGACAATCTAAATGATGTTGTCGAGTTCATTTGGAGAGAGCTAAAACATCTGGTTGTCTTCTTGGCTATCGTATCATGTATGTCAAGTGTTTCAAAAACGGCTTCCGTGTTCCGATGGAGCACGTACGCTTCATCCTTCAGTTGCTTGATCCACAAGGGGTATACCCCGGACAACCATTGGACATCCCTGTTCGGCATTCACAGCCTCCAAAAAGTATCCGCCAATTATCTTTGGATCATTGTTTGTCCGATACACATTTAGCCAGATGATAATTCTCGAGAAACCGCAAATACACCCACTGACACACAACCCGAAACGCTTAAGTTTATCGTATCCGTCCAAGTGCTAAATAAAATTTGGCCCCTTAGAGAAGTACGCTCTCCTGTGAAGACGTCGTGATCTCTTGACCTGTACCTCATGTGGATCAAGCAACTGAAGGATGAAGCGTACGTGCTCCATCGGAACACGGAAGCCGTTTCTGAAACACTTGACATACATGATACGATAGCCATGAAGACAACCAGATGTCTTTAGCTCTCTCCAAATGAACTCGACAACATCATTTAGATTCTTTTCAGTTGCCTCTCACTTACAACCATGTCGTGTTGAACTGCCATTAAATCAACTATGTCTTTGTACATCAATCCGCAGTCAAAATATAAACGAAGCAACGATTCCCTGTTCGATAAATCCATGGCGCCTCAAATGGATGATAATTCTATGAGGAAACGATACTGAAGGAAACTTTCCATTGGCTGATTATCTCGGGGCCCTAGATATTATCTCGGGGTCCAAGATAATTGACCAATGAGAGTCTACCATTCTCGTACCATAGCCCACTATGCTACTTTCTCATTGGACAATTATCTAAGGGCCCGAGATAAATTCAGTTGATACAAAAGAAGAAAAACTTTTATTTTGACGGCCAGAAATATAAATAAAATTCCTTTTTCACTGACGTAAATAAAAAAGGCAAATTTTTTTTTTTTTTCGAGAAGACCGAAAATGTAAATAAAATTCCTTTTTCACTGACCAAGAAAAAGGGAAATTATTTTTATTTTCGAAGACCGAAAATATAAATAAAATTCCTTTTTCACTGAAAGGAAAATTATTCTCTTTCCCAAGGCCGAAAAAAAATTCTTTTTCCCAAGTTTTGAGAGAAAAAGGAAAAACATTCTGTTTTCCTGAGGGTGAAAATATAAATAAAACGCATGTCCCTTCCACGGCTCCGTACTATTTTTTTTTTCGAAAATATAAATAAAATTCCTTTTTCACTGACGAAGAAAAAGAAAATTATTTTTATTTTCGAAGACCGAAATATAAATAAAATTCCTTTTTCACTGAAAGGAAAATTATTCGCTTTTTCACAAGTTTTTTTTTTCTTTTTCACAAGTTTTGAGAGAAAAAGGAAAAACATTCTGTTTTCCTGAGGGTGAAAATATAAATAAAACGCATGTCCCTTCCACGGCTCCGTAGTGCAAGGTTACACGGACTCTTTGTCAATCAACTTCAAATTTGTGGTGCACATTGGTCCTGCCTAGGGAAAGACACCTATTGTTTTTCAGCGCTGTCCGAAACTGGGAAATGGGTTTTTATCTACAAATCTCTTTATATGTAAGTTTTCCTTCACTTTTCTTTTCAGTCGGATAACTTTTGAATGCCTTTGTCAATCAACTTCAAATTTGTGGTGCACATTGGTCCTGCCTAGGGAAAGACACCTATTGTTTTTTCAGCGCTGTCCGAAACTGGGAACTGGGTTTTTATCTAACAAATCTCGTTATATGAAAATTTCCCTTTTTGTTTAATCTTTTCCGTTGGATAGCTTCCAAATGCCTTCGTCAATCAACTTCTAATTTGTTGTGCATATTGCTCCTGTCTAGGGGAAGACACCTATTGTTTTTAAGCTCTGTCCAAGACTGGATACTTGGTGTTTTATCTACATTTTCTGTTATATGCAAATTTTCCATCTGGACCATATGGTGAAGTGGCTGTCTCTGCTTGGGTACTAATTCCATATTCTCATTTGCATAGATAGCACAACAGTGATTGGTTCACAGTTATGACTGTCAAAATAGTCTGAAGCCATTTGCATCTATAGGCTAAGTACATTAAGTTCCTGGTACAGCCATGCCATTCAATTGTGTACAGTATGGCTCTGGAACATGTACATGTATATACATTTCTCCCACAAATGAATTCAACAGAGACAGTGACCTTGCAGATTTTAAAGCCACTGACATAGATACATTAATTCAAGAACATCTCAGTGCCAAATCTAGGTAGGAGGCAACAAGACCATGTGATATTTTTTTTGTGCTGATCCACCTATAGGTGGCGACACCTGGGAAGCAAATTAAAATTTAATTTCCGGACAATAATTCCCTGAAAAATTGAACAGATTTTATCGAGCCCATAGCTTTAACTGTGGAAAGCTTAATACAGGGATCTAAATGATATCTGTGGACGACCGTGTCCCCGTTCTTGTCCCTGTCCTTGTCCAAGAAAGTTGTTTTGGACTTTGAAAATTGTTCCTGTCCACAGCTTCACTGCCCCACGCTATGTCTTCTGAACTAAGCCCCGCTCGCCCAATTCTCATATATTCCGGGAGATTATATGATACTTCACTTATTCAATTTATGCACTACCCTCGGGAGTATGTCCACACTCCTGGGGCACCAAATGTTACACAGCTTCTCAGCCTCATGTGATTTATTCAACCTATGCACTACCCTCGGGATGATGTCCCCACTCCTGGGGCACCAAATGTTACACAGCTTCTCAGCCTCATGTGATACTAACCTAAAGTATGAGATGCAGTGTCTACAATATATTCCAATATAGTAATTACCAATAGGTTGATGACATTATTTCAGAGGCTAGGCTTTGATGTAATGTTCCATTGGAAAGATAATATCCCGGACAAAAGACTGACAATACAACTTGCAGCAGATCCTTTGTCAATTCTATTTCGTGAGTCTTACACCAAATCGTTGCCATTTCAGACGTACAATATGAAATAACCGGCGGAGGTTTCCGCAGTACTGAGCCCCTGGTAGTTTTGAATTTCGTGTCGCATTAAATGAAGGACAGCATTTCGTTCAATTTTGCGGTCAAATCATTCTATTCCACATCGTATGATTTACCCTAAAGCTTTTTTATGAACCATATTTTATTTCAGAAGTATAATATGAAATAACTGGCGGGGGAAATCCCCGCAGTACCAAACCCCTGTTAGTTTTAATTTCGTGTCGCCTTAAATGAAGGGCTCCATTTCCTTCAATTTTGCTATCAAATAATTGTGTCCCACATCATATGATTTACCCTAAAGCTTGTGCACAAACCATATTTTATTTCAGAAGCATAATATCAAATAACTGGCGGGGGAATCCCGCAATACCGAACCTCTGTTAGTTTTGAATTTCGTGTCGTCTTAAATGAAGGACATTTCCTTCAATTTTGCTATCAAATAATTGTATTCCACATCATATGATTTACCCTAAAGCTTTTGTACAAACCATTTGTGTCCACACATGTAACTTACTATATTAATTACAACTGATCTCCTAAAGTTTGGGTGCAAACTATGCATATGATCAATTTCCTGAATTGAATTGAATTCAACCTTCTGGTTCTTCAGACTGACAGATGATGGCATGCAGTTGCCAGTGTGACTGTTTCATGTACCGGAAGCTTTCTATGGCCTTATGTCAGCACACCTACCACCACCCTCGAGGAGAGCATGTCCCCACCACCAGGGCGCCGAGCCCCACCCTCTATCTTCCAAACTAGCTCTCGCCCGACCCTCATATATTGTGTTGGAGCATATATATCCAATATATCTTGACAGAAAGTTGAAATTTGTGTGTAGTCTGCAATATTGGTATAATTCTGCCACCCCTGAATAAATTGCAACCTCAAAAGGTATCGATTTATCAGGCACAGACCCATGTTTTTGTATTTGGTAAGTGGGTCCCTTGCCTATAGATCTTGCTTGGAATTGTTTTTCGTGCCAATCCGTCTCTAGGTGGCGTCACCTGTGGGCATTGCATTTCCAGACAATAACTTTTGAAAACCCTAAGAATTCATTCCAAATTTGGTGTGTGGGTACCTTGCCTCAAGATCTGGCTTGAGATTGTTTTTCGTGTTGATTCGTGTATAAGTGGCGCCACCTGAAAGCTAAGTTAAAAGTGTTTCCAGACAAAAACTTTTGAAAACCTGGACCGTTTCATTCCAAATTTGGTGTGTAGGTACCTCGCCTCAATATCTCGCTTGGCATTGTTCTTTTATGCCGATCCACAAATAGGTGGCACCATCTGGGGGCAAATTTAAAATTTCCGGACAATAGCTTTTTAAAACTTGAATGGATTCTTTCCAAGTTTGGTTGGGTACCTTACCTGAAGATTTCGCTTGGGATCGTTTTTCTTGACGATCTGCTCATAGAAGGCTCCACTTGTAGGCCAAGTTAACATTTTCTATTTCCAATGTCAAGAGATCAAGATCTTGGTTGAAATAATTTTTATCTTTATCAGCCTATACATAGCGCCACCTGTGGGCCGATGTAAAATTGCATTTCCGGACAGTAACTGTTGGACCTGAACGGATTCTTTCAAATTTGGTACAGGGTACCTCCCTTCAAGGTATCTTTTGGGGCCATGTTAATGTTGTTTTTCCTAAGTTTTACGTTTTTACTCTCTTCACGAATAATGAATGTTTCCTTTACTAAAGATGCAAAAGGGATGCCTGCTCGATCGTATTCGATCGACTGTGTCTAGTTTAATCCGGTATTTAATCATTCTGGAATAGATCGATATTGTATCTACAAGGTAAGCCCATGTAAATCACGAAATGTTGATGATGAGGTCAGTCAATCACTACCAGCCCCACCCCCACCCCACTCAACCTCAACCCTTTTAATAGACAATTCAAACCGTATGTTCATCAAGCCAAGGTGAACGTTTTTTTGCTGAAGTTGAAGCCGATTGGAGATAGATGCCTATTTATAATCTACAAGAAAAGAATTACTGTTGGATCACCTCTCAATATCGGAGCTGTGTCTAAGAATGCCGAATGAGGATGATACAGAGATGTACTTATTCCGGTTGTAAAGCGAACGGTTGACAAAAATAACACAACACGATGTCAATGAGGAAGACTTTATTATATGCAACATCGATGTCCGACATGTATTTAGGCGATTGCAACAAATATACAACAACCACTCACTAAACCAAGACAAAGCCAGTCTCTTACACGCAGGCCTACTAAATGTGACATTTTCTGTTGTTTTTAATAATTAATGATGTTATCTCATGCATACACGTTGCATAATAACGGTAATATAGGAATTGGACCCGATGGTCGTTTTAAATATATGTTACTATTAATGATTGTTGTTTCAAACCAGTATATTTAATGAGCATATTTATAAGGTATACCAGTACTGCTTCGTGTTCAGAATTAATGTACTATACGGGGTTGGAAGTGAAATGTATTGAAGCAATACGACCACATCTCAAGCTGATACAGTCGCCTCTAAATACCTATCGCAATAACTTATAACTCAGTGCAGTGATGGTAAAAAGGCTGCAGTCATGTTGCGCTAAAAAGGGATTATCTCCATGGTGCATCGGTGCATGCAACAGGGAACACTATATGGTTGGTAGCACTTAATTCTACAACTTTCATATATCACTGCTGTCAAAATATTCGATCCATCTGTGACTATCTAAACAAAAAAAGTCAGCTCGGCAGTTCCGAACGTTCGCCGTTGGTGAGAACGCAGCAAGCATGTGCACGCGCAATGTGCCATAGCGAAGAACTAACTTATCCGAGAACAACCCCTCCTGGTACCATTATGACCATGATTGACAAATATCTCAATTTAATGTTCGGATATATCCGATTTAATGTCTCCATACATTAGCGGCCAATCAGAATGCGCTTTCATTTCACTGTATTAAATAAATTGATCCCACCATAAAATTGAAGATGGCACATTAAATATAAATACAGAATCAAATATCTCAAGATTTATTCGGATTTAATCCTCAGATAAATTGATATATGCGAATGAATAAGAATTAATTTCCTGATATATTCGTTTGAATGTCCACATGCATTCGAATTCATTTTCACATTATAGACCAGAATTATGTATGACAGAAATTATATCCGCTCTCAAAGTACCACTTCTGGGGATTAGTTAATGAGTCGGGAAAGTCACCTGTGAGCGATACTGAATTATGTCAAGGAAATTCTGGCTGAACATATACTTGAAAATCAAATCGAGTATATGCGCCGCCTATATATACCCGCCTCCTCCTAGCACCCCATCACCCGCCGCCTCTCACCCTCCGCGAAACATACACGGTAACAATACATGTACGTAGAAAGTATGGTACTGGGCACTCTGGTCTGACGCTTCGTTGTTATACATTTTCTTGATTGTTTTCACCAACGGCGAACTTTGGTGTATAGCATATACTGTTGTCTTTTTTTGAATGACTCATTAAAATATTTATATTTATTTCCATTTATATTCAGTTGATAAACCGTGTCGCTTCTTGAATCAGTACGATTAGTATCATTATACACATTGAACGCGTCATCTTCCGCATATTCATCTTTACAGCAACACCGATCAATCTCACCATCGCTGTCTGATCATCATAGATTCCAGCCGTAATGCTATAAATGTCTTTTATGGTCCATATTTTGGCGTGAAAATTAATTTCTGCATGATATATTTGTAGTTAATTTACCATTTGAATGATTTAACCCTTTGACGTGTAAACATGCGGTACATCCGGGGCCATCGCGGGCACATGTCTACAGTTGTGGCCCCAAACACCGTAGGCATTTTCTCGCGTAGCTGCCGCTGCATTTCTGTGACGAAAGCAGCAGTCGTTTCATCGTTGCATCTGGCGCCTTGCTGAATGATGCAGCCGGCATAAATACCATAATACACACAGGCGTCCGTCACCTTTTTCATATAGACAGCCATCTGGGCCATACACATTTTGCTGATTCTGGTGGCACACTCCGCGGCTGTAAAGGAAACACAGATAATACGTTCATGTAGATATCAGAGGAATACGACTCTCTAGCAAAGAAATGACCCACTACGCGGGCATGTATTTCAAAATGTAATGCATATTCACGAATAGCGTTCATGGATGTCTACCGGTTGGTAGATTTATTCACAATTCTGATTGATTTAATATGTTAAATAAATTAAAGGCTTTACTAGGGGAGATGATTTCGCAGCTATGGCATTTATCGTCCTGATGCTCCTTCTAATCGTCTCCAGGTAACACTTCACGATATTGTATATTTAGAGGCCAGATATCATATTCACACCATGCCTTAGAAAGAGACCTTAAGTATTTTACTGTAATTCACGCCTTGGCCAACCAATATATAGAAGGTCCTTAACCCGGGAATAATTCAGACGTTTATATTATTTTATGTTGTTTTTTTTTAATGAATTTTACGATAATTTATAAGAGTGTCAGATATTAGCACCATAATAGAATAGCAATACAGTAATTTAATTCCAGACCAACCCCGTATTGAAAAACACAACGTGGTAACGTCTATCTACTTAATGTATGATCTGATGCTCGTCTTAATACGTAGCATTCATGTACATGTGCCCCTCTCCAGGTTCGGCACTAATTTTTTTCGTATATACTTATAAAATAGGAAAACAAAATATGGGTCTCACCCCTTGGGATCCAGTCCAAAATAGTTATTGTCACGCCCAGGAGCAATACATTTACAATGATTTATAAATTGTTTTTCTACATCACGCAGTTATCCAGTTATGGGACAACACAATTTGGATGATAGCGGCCTGTACTTGGTTAACGTGGTATACTAAATACAGCCTCAGAATACATGTACACCATCATAATCTACAGTGATTCCATTTGGTCTATGATATATGTAGAATATATACTTATAACATAGGAAAACACAATTTGGGCGTGGCCAATCCCCATCCCGGGACCAGGTCCAGAAAAGATCTGCGTCAGCCTCCTTCTCAATCTCTGCATGGCCCAGTTATCGAGTTATAAAATCACAGAGAGACGGATAAACGGACACACAGACATTACGGCTTTAATAATATTGATATAGTCACTGTGGATGATATGTCGAATAGCGGACTTACAAAACACGGATATCGATCCTCAAAATAAATAGACTTTAGAAATGTCCGGATGATACAGCGCCATCAGTTCACAGTTTTTAGGGGCCCGGATGCACTCCACGTTTTAAAATATAAATTGTAATACCAAATTACTTATCAATCCAATATTAGAATGTTCAGTAATCATCTTTGAAAAGGTTTTCGGTAATGTTAATATTTTGCGAACGTCTTGTTGTGTTCAACCTGACAGTATCCATGTTTTAGGAATGTTTTACAAAATAAATTGTTTGACATAAGTGATGTATAAACGTATCACTCTCAGACCAATAAAACTATCTTTCCAGAATGTATGACAATGAGTTTGATTTTGAAATTTAGCACAAACATCCCAAAATCAAACTCTGAGTAGTACTGTTGATCTAATCAGGTATAGATTCTCTTTATCTTGTAACATGCGGCCTGATCGTTTTACTCCGCAAGAACTTGAATAGACGAATAACTGACAAATGATGTATGAAAGAGTATGCTAATGTATATTATGTTGAGATAGCATATAATCAACCGATCATTGAAATATGTAATACCCTATATTTTGAGTTTGCGTTCGTCTTCTCTCTGCTGTTAAGTGTTTTCTTATATTATGCCATTTTAGAATTGCTTCCATTTTACTTAGATCAGGCTCGTAACATGTTAACGGTGTGAAATAAATTTGAAGAGACTTTGGCCCTGGCGTAACCTAACCATTATTGTCCATTGTCAGTGGTAGGCAAGTTTGATAACTGAAGACATATGACTGTTCACTCACTTTGTGCCGGTGTACCACACAGACCAGTGGACCTGGAGTAATCAAGGAGTTTGGTCAGATAGTCGTCTGTAGGATCCCAGGCTTCTCCACCACAGTCTATCTGAGCACAGTCGATGAGATCCTGAAATTGCGAAAACAGCGGGAGTCTTGAGATTGAACTGGAATTGTGATTGAACGGGAGTGCAGCGAGCCCATATAGACAGATATCAAAAGGCCGTTGAGGGATTTTACTCTCGAAGCAAAACTCCAAATTTAAACGACGGCAATTATGCACGTCGAAAACTTTCAATGCGGTGTGATTCGCTAAGATGCCCCTTCGTGAGATTTGTTTTTACCTGCAGCGCGCATATCTTCGGGAGAATCGTCTTGTTCTCGGTAATTTTTAAAATACGCATGTGCTAAGCAGTAGAATCTCTATTCTCCCTCTGCCAGACTTTTCAGCCTTCGATCCCACATGACAACCCTGCCTCCAGGCACCTTGAAAATCATTTTGCAACTTCTCTGGGATATTTGTTGGAATGAAATATTGCTTCGTTGATTTCCGTTCAGACAGTCGGGTCAATTATCAAATGATCTTACGTTACCACATAAGTAACTATCTAACATTATAATATTATGGTATGGTAGTAAATTAATATGGATTATTTAATTGTCGTTACCTTAGCTGTATCTATACAACGAATATAAGTACAGGTCACATGGATCAATAAATCATAAGGGCTAATACGTAGTTGTGATAATCTTAACATTCAGATGCCTCTAAGAACATCCGCGGGCTTGGGATAAGTCGACAAGTCTGCGTACATGCGTTCATCGTTCGCTGATTTGGTTGAGCTAAGGTATGTCGACACGCCGGTGTGCATGCGTTGAACGTTCGCTCATTTAGTGGAGCAAGGGATAAGTCGACACGCCTGTGTGCATGCGTTCATCGTTCGCTCATTTGTTTGAGATGAGATAAGTCGACATGCCTGTTTGCAAGCATTCGCTCTTTTCGTTTGTCTGGGATAAGTCAACTTCGCTTGTTCGCATTCGAACTTTGAATTTATTAAAATCGTATCTTTTCTGACTCAGGTTTAACTTTCCATCATGAAACTGATGAATAAAACGACACAAAAATAGACCTATATGCATGTATGTTTCACACAGCCTGTCTGAGGTTACAGAATAACCCATCATTTGAGAGATCACATACACTCGTTCATTTATTTTGGCACGTTGCCATCTGGCACTCGGAAGGGGGGGGGGGGAGATAAGACGACAGTTCTGTGTGCAATCCTTCAACATTCGCTTTTTTCGTTTGGCTGGGGTAAGTCAACATGTATACAAGATGCAGTACTGAACATGCGCACATTTGGTTGCCCTGGGATAAGTCGACACGAGCCAGTAACGAATTATGGAATCGCCTTGTACGGTTGTATCCCGGCGCCTCAAACTATCCTGATATTCAACAAAGGGAAGATATTTACGCATCTTCGACAGATTAAAGGGGATATTCCGCCCACATACTCACCCAGCATGAAACTGTTCTTTAGAATGGTTGAATTTGGTACTTTCCCTCATTTATAATCCCACAATCCTTTTTTTTAAACAGAAAATCACTTAACCCTACCTGGCCTGGGGGGAGGGGAGGAATGCCCCCCCCCCCCCCAACTCTCCTACCAAACTTTCTGTGCTATCTCCCGAACGGCGAAAAATGGAGAGCTGAAACTCCTTGACTTTATAGTTTATCATATTGGGGGCATGTTGAGTCTATTTGCATAACCCCCCGAGCAGAGGATCATGAGTACATTCAAGATGGCGGCCACGTGGGGTACCAGAAAAGTGGTTTTTTTTGCCATATCTCTTCAAAATTTCTGCTTTTCCGCGACGAAAAGTGGGCAAAAACTATTTCATTTCACATCACATTAATATTTACTAATTTATCATGCAGTTTTTTGCGGAGAAATTGCATAAATAAAAAATTCGGAACACCCGAATGAAAAATTGACCAAAAAATGCCGTTTTTGAAAATGACGTCACTGTGACGTCATCAAAGCGGCCATCTTGGATTTTTTTTTTACATTTTCTGGTAGATCTTGACCCAAGGGTATAGTGTGGTAAGTTTCAGCCCCCTAGCTCAAGGGATAAGAAAAAATAATTAGGGGTTTCGGCACCCCCCCCCGGGCCAGGATAGGTACCAAAAAGCCCAGGCCAGATAGGGTTAAATCATGATTTCGTTCTGAACCCTTGTCAGATGTCGAAAGGAACGCTCACTGATCGACTCGACTGTGTTATTTGCATTGATAATAACTGACAGTTCTCCTATCCATTACCTGTGACATATGGATGGACTCTTCACGGCGGTTTACGCTTTAACACAGACACGAAGGGGCGGGCGAGGCGGGGCTGGCCGGGGCACCCTCAACCGTCTGGTAGTGTTTCATTTTCTCTCGTCCGAGCTTCCTATGACACTTCACGCCAGATGGCGGATACATTCTGAGAGATTGTCTCAGGAATTATCTCTCATCTGGGTCATAGGACGCTCGGACTACATTACATTTTCTCAAGCAATACTCCCATAAAACAATTTTCAACAAAAACTTGTAATACATTTTAACAGCTCTATCTTGTTTTGGAATTGCTGTAAAGGAATTCATCACACAGGATTGTGTTAGATTACCATGAGATTGTTGTCAAACCAACACAATCGATTGATGTGTGCCAATACAAGATATATCTGTTACAATATAACTCGAGTTTGTGTTTAGTGCGAGATACAACTCAACCACACAAAAAGGCGTACAAGCATACCTCTATAGACTGATACATCCGAGCATACCCATGCCTCTGTACACTGACACATCCTAGCCTGAGCCTAACTACATAGGCTGACAAACCCGAGCATAGACCTACCTCTATAGACTGATACACCCGAGCATATACCCACCTCTATAGACTGGCACACCCGAGCATACATCTACCTCTATAGACTGGCACACCCGAGCATACATCTACCTCTATAGACTGACACATCCGAACATATACATACCTCTATAGACTGACAAACACGAACATAGACCTACCTCTGTAGAACCGAGCATATACCTACGTCTGAAGACTGACACACCCGAGCATAGACATGTCTAAAGGCTGACACCTCCGAACCTAGACATACCTTTATAGACTGACACATCGGAGGATAGACCTACCTCTATAGGCTAACACATCCGACCATAGGCATTACCTCTACAGACTGACACATCCGACCATAGACCTACCTCTATAGAATGACACATCCGAGTAGTATCAGGCGTTGATCCAGAAATGGCTTCGATGAAAGACGCTTGGTTTGCGGCCTCACATTTCTCCACATTAGGCGCCAAGCATTCCCAGTGAATATCAGTACATGAGATGGAAACTAAGAGGCTGGCCAAGTAAAACAACACACACGCACGGAATGACATCTGAAAATAATACAAACATGTTTTTCAGCAAATTAAATCCAGGCAAAATTCATGTTAATGCACTAGAATTTCTATAGTACACGGTCTACGGTACGATACATAAGAGTGCCAACCAGCACGCGCATGAGAGTCTGCGTGGACCCAGTCAAATATCAAATCTCGAAAAGGTCTGCCTGGGCCTTTCTAGCGCGACCGATGAGACCATTTAGAATTTGACTGTCGATAGATGCAAAGGGCGCGGTTTTTGACACTCCAATACCGTTTCAGCGCTAAAAGCTAACGTATTATCCTTCCAGCGATTTGTCTTTAGGGGGAAATGTCAGTCACATGATCACTGACTGGTCAATTCGACGATTGACGTACAAGCTGGAAAAATAACCATAACGGTTATAGGCATGGGATCGATGGCCGGATTCGTGTGAATATCGCTTGGGGCAACAGCAACCTTTTTCTTACAATATTTAAAAGAAAAATACTTATCAGTCGTACAATATCATTTCCGTGACCAAAAGTTCTTGCAGGAATTATACCATGCAGTGCAGAGTGCCAGTGCAGAGTACCAGTGCAGAGTACCAGGGCAGTGTATCAGTGCAGAGTACCAGTGAAGTGTATCAGTGCAGAGTACCAGTGCAGTGTACCAGTGCAGAGTACCAGTGCAGTGTACCAGTGCAGTGTATCAGTGCAGAGTACCAGTGCAGTGTATCAGTGCAGAGTACCAGTGCAGTGTATCAGTGCAGAGTATCAATGCAGAGTACTAGTGCAGTGTATCAGTGCAGAGTACCAGTGCAGTGTATCAGTGCAGAGTACCAGTGCAGAGTACCAGTGCAGTGTATCAGTGCAGAGTACCAGTGCAGTGTATCAGTGCAGAGTACCAGTGCATTGTACCAGTGGAGAGTATCAGTGTAGTGTAGCCCTTTTCCTGGTTCGTCTACTTTGGCTTTGATGTTTAAACACCCACGTCTTATAAAAAGGGATCCGCTATTCAAATGCCCCGTTCATAAAGGGTCTGAATCAGTTTTCCAAAACGTTTTCGCGAACATTGCAAAAAATAAGACAGAGATTATTCATGTTTTATCAATATTTAAAAAATATTTTCAATAACATTTTACGCGAACATTTCGAAAACGTTATCAAAGTATTGAATAGAATGTCTCAAATAATTTTGAAAAGATATTTTTGAAAACGTCAATAAAATGTTATAAAAATTAATGATAGTAAAATGTTATAACGATGTTTACGATAAACATATTTAAGACATTATTCTAACACTGTATGGATAGTATATTCAAGTTTTTTTCAGCATGATTGTTACGGTATGTGAATATTACCCACAGGCGATTTGTAAACTTATCTTTTCTGGACATTTGAATAGTGTTTAAAAAATATTATTGACAACATTTAACACAAGCATTCCAGAAACGTTCTTAAATCATTGAAGTGTTCAAGTGTTATATGCAGGAAACGAAATTTGTCTAAAAATTTCAGAGAAGCTGTTAACCTTGAAAGTTCGTTTCAAATGTTCGACGTTTAATTCATGGAATCAACGATTATGAAGATTTTTAGGATGCAGTGGTATCGAGTGGTGGGCTCGTATTCACTGGGTTCAGAGTCGAATTTCCAACCTTTGAGAAAGGAATGAATGTTCCACCATACAATGCTCCTTTTCATTTATTTCTCTGTCTTACCGGAATTACAAATCTGGAATATATGTCTCAGCTGCTTTAGAAGATAGGACCAGTATAGTTATACCTACCGGACAATCTTAACTTTTACACCGACACACTTGTGATGTATGTCTAATGTATTTGTTGGCGTGTCGCTAACGTTTCTCATGACGTTATCACAACAATTGTTTCAAAAAAAATATTCTAATATCAATAAATATATGATCATAACGTTTGTATAACATGATTGTACTACCGATATTCTGTGTGTTAAAGAATAGATTATCAACATACATGTCCTCCATTTAAACCTGCTCCTCAGAACTTATATTCAAAGTCAAAACAGCAAACAAACGATTAAATCTAAACTATATTTATATCAGTTCGATCAGCTAATGTAATAATTACCTTACCATCAGGTTGATATTCCAGTTATGAAAACACGAAAAAAATCACTGCACTCCTTCTCTGGGAACTGGTGACAGTAGAACAATGATGATACACCGGTAAATATCCACTGGTACCGAAATACGAAAGGTCCAAACCCCGGATAGAGGTTTTGTTTTATGACAGAACAAGATAACTATTTCGCCTTTTAAACATTTATTTGCTCCGCAGTTTCATATAAATATGCATATGCTAGGCCTGGCAAATTAGACACACATAATATAAGTTTTAATGAACGGTAACCTACTGAGGTGATTTTACCAAATTAATGGACAATAGAGATGGGGCAGTTCGTACAATGCTGGTATGCAGACCTTTCAAATCTGCAGTACGTATTATCTTAGAATCGATAATTAAGAGAAAATTGCCGGGATTTTGGCCACATTCTGAAATTAAACATTTATTTGGTCAAATTGCCCCACATTTCATCATTAGTTTTTCTGAGTTACGCCCAAATTTCCATAACAAATATTAAACATGGACAGTAATTATAGTCAAAACACAGTCGATCGGCTACATTTTACATAGGAAAATGTCACCGTCCCATTTATATAGAACTTCGCCAAAATTCTTAACAGTGAATTTCTGCCCATTCCTAATGATAATGTAGAAATCCCCTTTGTTACTAAATTACTTGTACCATGTATGAACATTACGAAAGTCTATAACGGTCAATACCAATGACCGTCTATATTCGAGTTAATATGAAGGTCCACATAAAGACAGCTTCAAACTTTAAACGTGGTGAAGAATCATATACTTGTCAAACCTTGACGGTCCGTGTAACCTTGCACAGTTCAGTTTTCTTTTTTCGTTTTTGGATTCTCATTTGATTTCGGGAAACCAAGAACAAAATTGTGCAAAGGCTACACGGACCTATATATTACCGCTATATAATTGTGAATGTCCGTACACTATACCTTAAGTTATTGTAAAGGCGGTCAGAGCGATCTGTTGCTTCACGGTGAATATTCCTCGTCGACGTCTTGCCAGGTTACCGTTAACGATTCTGATCAAAAGTTGCATTCGTGACCAAGATAGCATGCGCAGACGGCATACCTGGTAGCTGACTGCGGCATTTAGTTGGTTTCCCACAGGTATTAAAGATTCATAGCTGCCGATAACAATGTGGATCGGATGTTATCATAGCTGTGACTATAAGAAATTATAGTCTTCTGCCTAATCGTCCCTAATATATTAAGCCCGAGATTATGAAACTCCTAAAGAGATTGGCACTGTCAAGTGTGTCTAAAAGACAATAACCGTGTACGAACACGTCAATTGGGCCGGGATTTAAGAGGACAGATCGTTCTTTTAGCTCAAGCCTGGATCTGGTTTTAATATGAACCATGCAAAGCACTGAGAACCCCTCGGCCTTGGCAGTATTAAACTAGTGCCCTTACCAAAGAACAAGCAGTTTATGGCAACAAGAGACTGGTGACAAAATTGAAAGTTTGAGCCAGTGAACCAAAACATCTAGGTGAATCTGACTATTTTTTTATAAGGCTAAGCTTGGTACTTCGGTTTACCCCTGAGACATGGTGGTAATGATAGACAGAAATGAGCATATTACGAACGAACACACATGATGACAGTACTCCAGTGTCAATACTGGTTGACGCTCAAGTATGTGTCCAGTGTAAGGTCAGTAAGCCTTGACATAATCAGTCATTCTTGAGTTATGGCAGTCATCTTCAGGAATAAATTATAATTTAATTATATTCCTGTATTACGAAACACCCGGCTAGAAAGTACCAGCTCGGATGAGAATCGAACTCACTAATTATAGGGGATATCGTCCCACTGCTCTACCGAGTCCAGTTGGAAACCGCTCGTTAATTCAATCCATGTCACAACACGGCTAATTGCCACGTTATTCAAAATTATCTCAAAAATTGAGTTATTGTACTTAAAAAACAATATGTGCTCTATGACCACATACAAGTTTTGTGCTCCTGGCGTCATTCTTCAGATTATTAAATGGTGATAAATTGTCAAAATTTGACCTCGTGACCCAAATAACTGTGTCGATCATTGACTTTCGATATGCTTCTGTTTTTTTGATCACATGCATATGTCAGGTATGTTTGGTGTACCTAGGCATACTTATTCTTGAGATATGATGGAAATGAGAAGACAGAAAGGGATGAACGTACGTACGTACGCACATGATGACAATACCCCAAAGACAATGTTGTTGTGCCCATGACCTGATGTGGATCTAGTGTAAATTCCGTCATCTTCGTTGCGCCAAATTTCTACGTTCCCACTTCCAACTTGCCTTGGTCGGACGGCCGGGCTGCCGTTATCGTTCAAGCTCAGAAATGTCAATTTCGTCTTACGAACCAATCAAAAACAGCACACGCCAGGATGACGTAATGACAATGCCAGCCAATCTCTGACGCCGTCTCAGAGCTACACAGGCTTCGTTTGAACACTGAAGACAGCCCGTCCGATCAAAGCAAGTTCAGAGCGTGAGCGCAGAAATTGTCTTGGTGAAAGAAGATGAAGCTCAGTAAGCTTAGGCTTTGACATACTTGGCATATAGTGATAATAAGCAGTCGGAGATGACTGGGAGAGTTTCACCCAGTGACCCAGAAAAAAAATACATCATTCTCACTGATTTATGATAGGATTCTGCTTAAGTCCATATACATATGTGAAGTACATTTGATGATCCTAGGCATAGTCATTTTTATATATGGTTTTAACAAACAGTCCATGATGAAATGGCATAGTTTGACCTGGCGACCTGTGAAAATATGGATCAATCTCGCTATTCTCAATAGGCTTGGATCCCCCTCCGATGACGACAATACCCCATGTTCAAATTTTGGGGGGTTGCAACAACATAGCCCTTTAGTTTTTTTCCGCACAAGCTTAGGCAACAACAACATCAACATAAACCGCAAACCTGAACCATTCTCACTCGTTTCAAATAGAAAACTTCCTAATATATTATGTGCAAAAATATATATAATTTTGATATGAAGTGTCGTATTTTCGTTACAAGGGAAAACTCTCCCGTGTAATGCCTTAGCAATACCGAAATGGGCCAGAACGTAGTTTTTGCTCAAGCATAACCATCAATCCGTTAAACCATTGTCATTCACAATTATTTCCACTCCGATCCTTCACCATGGAGATTTCAAGAAAAATCTAATTTTTCAGCTGATGGTTTGAAACATACAAGTAATCGTTACAGGATCCGAGTAAACGTTACAAAGACGATCCAAGTAATCGCTACAAAGACAATCCAAATAATCGCTACAAAGACGATCTGATTAATCGTTACAAAGCAAATCGGATTAACCGAGTAATCTTTATTGATCAAACTGTCTATAGTCGAGCAGCCTGCATTTTGTTCTGACAGCTAACAACACCAGCCGAGATCAAACAGAATCTCTATTCAATGAGCTCGATGTCAATTGTCAAGTTCAAACAGATGTTACTATGAAATTTCGTTTTGGCGAGCTGGTGAAGAATTAAGCCATGTGTTCCTGAATGGCCGAAACTCCGTACCAGTGTTAGGCATTAGAAAGGTCCAGGTAAATATCTGGTGATATTTAACCGAACCCGTGCGTATATGTACTACCTAGCTGTAATCGAACAGGTGCGTATAAGTACCACCTATAGCTGTAATCGAACACGTCCATATTTGTGCCACCCAGCTGTAATCCAACACGTGCGTATATGTACCGCCTAGCTGTAACCGGACCCGCGCCTATATATACCACCTAGCTCTAATCGAACACGTACATATATGTACCTCCGAGCTGTAATCGGACACGTGCGTATATGTACCACCTAGCTGTAATCGAACACGAGCGTATATGTATCACCTAGCTGTAATCGAACACGTGCGTTTATGTACCACCTAGCTGTAATCTATGGAAAGCCATCAGTGTCATAACTTCTGGTTTCCCACACGTGGTAATTCTACTTTCCACGCGTGGTAATTTTATTTTTCACGTGTAGTAGTTCTATTTTCCACGCGTGGAAAATACAACCAATGGTTTGACTAGTAATTACCACGCGTGAATATTTCGACCAATTATTCAACCTGAAAATACCACACGTGGAAATTATTTTCCACGTGCGGAAAATATCTACCAATGATAGAACTGGGAATACAACGTGTGGATATTATTTGCCACGCGTGGTATTTATCATACAATCATTGAATTCGGAAATACGACGCGTGGTAAATAATTTCCACACGTGGTATTCCCAGTTATCCCCGCGTCGAAATTTCATTTACAGCCAATGAATGAAAGCTTCACAAAGAAAGGTCGCTCAAAAATATCAGAAATTAACAGTTTGGAGCGACTTTGCAGGCTTCCCAAACATGTTTTGTATTATCTGATCATGTGTACGGTATTGTGCATGTATACATGTCTGACTATAGCCATGGTGCTCCTTGACAGCATAAATTGCGTGAATCTGTTTTCTGTAACGATTGTTTTAATTGGTAGAATTCAAAAACGGAATTACCACGTGTGGAAAAGAGAATTACCACGTGTAGAAATACCAGCGAAATACCACGTGTGGAAATTATTTACCACGCGTCGTAAGTAGTGAATAACGAGCAACTAAAGCCAACTTTCACCCGGATGTAACTATGACGTCACAACTGGATGGTTTGTAACGAGGCTTTTGATTGGTTGAATTGTAACGGGCATGTTCGGGTTGTCGGCCATGTTGTAAAGCAAGATGGCGGCGTGGTTCGGGCATGTTCGGGCATGTTCGGGCAAAAAAAAGTTCCGGCAAAAAAAAAAAAAAAAAAAATGTATTCATGCGCGGTGATGCGGTTTGGCCGTGGTTTTGGCGGTGATTCGGTCTCGGATAAAATGGTCCGATGGGGTCGAGTGAGGTATCAAAGTGAAGGTTAGGTGAAGGAGCATCTAATGGGCTGGGTGTGGGGTTGAAATATCGTCATTCTGCGCATGCGCGGCGGCCGAAGTGTATGAAAATAGCCTTTTTGGACCTAAGGGTCCGATGGGGTCGAGTGAGGTATCAAATTGAAGGTTAGGTGAAGGGGCATCTGATGGGCTGGGCGCGGGGTTGAACTATCGGCATTCTGCGCATGCGCGGAGGCCAAAGGGTATGAAAATAGCCTTTTGGAGCTAGGAGATTGACTACTGGTCCAGTGGGGTCGAGTGAGGTATCGATGTGAAGCATTCGTGAAGGGGCATCTGATGGGCTGGGTGTGGGTTGAAATATCGGCATTCTGCGCATGCGCGGTGGCCCAAGGGTATGGAAATAGCGGTTTTGGAGCTAGGGGAGTCCCTAATGGGCCAATGGAGTCGTATGAGGTATCAAAGTGAAGCATTCGTGAAGGGGCATCTGATGGACTGGGCGTGGGGTTGAAATATCGGCATTCTGCGCATGCGTGGTCACCCAAGGGTATGGAAATAGACGTTTTGGAGCTAGGGGAGCCCCTAATGGTCCAATGGGGTCGAGTGAGGTATCAAAGTGAAGCATTCGTGAAGGGACATCTGATGGGCTGGATATGGGGCTGAACTATCGGCATTCTGCGCATGCGCGGTGGCCCAAGGGTATGAAAATAGCCGTGTTGGGAGCTAGGGGAGCCCCTAATGGACCAATGGGGTCGAGTGAGGTATCAAAGTGAAGCTTATGTGAAGGGGCATCTGATGGGCTGGGCGTGGGGTTGAACTATCGGCATTCTGCGCATGCGCGGTGGCCCAAGTGTATGAAAATAGCCGTGTTGGGATGTAGGGGAGCCCCTAATGCACCAATGGGGCCGAGTGAGGTATCTAAGTGAAGCATTCGTGAAGGGGCATCTGATGGGTTGGGTGTGCGGTAGGAATATCATTCTGCGCATGCGCAGATGCAATACGGAGGTCTCGTCCAATCAGAAGCGAGTATTTCAAATCCGTCCCAGAGCTCTCGTCCAATCAGATTTTGCGAGTATTTTGACCCGGTGCATTATGGGACATATCCAAGATGGCGGCACGTATGTTCAAGATGGCGGCACATCCGGTGTCGAAAACTGGCCATTTTGTCGGATGTGGTCACTTAGTGTCGAAAACTGGACCCTGTATGACGTCACTTCCGGGTTTTTCACTAAAAACTACATCCAAACATAGAAGAGTTCCTAATGTTTCCTCTTAGACGTCCGTATGTTCAATCGCCGGTGGGTTTTCCCGCCCCGCCCCAGCGCCCCGCAGCGCGAGCGCGCGCGAGTTCTCCGGAAGTGCGCGTCATCCCCGGCAGTGCGCGCGCGGACGCGGGTCAAAAGGTCAAAGGGTCACCTCCAGGTCAGACGGTCCAATGTCCAATGAGACAATGTTGCGGCATCGCTATAGTCAGAGCTTGAGCACAATAAAAAATTTTAGATTCTAGGGGGATTCTAGATGAACCTGGGAAAGATGGGCAGTTCCATTTGGACCAATCAGCGGTCGAGAAAAAGAGCCAATCAGCGGTCGAGAAAAAGAACCAATCAGCGATCGAACAATCAGCCAATGGAATTGGGGTATTCACGGTGTGCGTTCGCTGACGTCCGCGCCTACATCTGGGTTCTTGTACACCCGGGTAATGTTTTTCTGGACATGGATGGGTTACCTTTGGCTCCATTCTAGGCCACTGATTGGCTAATACGGTGTTCAAAGCCACTTTCATGCATTATGCTCATAGAACTTATAGTAATAAACTTAATCTATACGTGTTGGACGAGTCTTCACTCACCGTCTTCCTTTACACGCACCTCAATGAAATGCCCGCTCCAAACATAGACCAAAACACGTACTTGGTCTGGGCTGATTTCATTGGCTCTCTATTTTACTATAGTACTCTTGCATTCTAACATTGATGGGTTACATTTTGGCCCCATCCTACACCACTAATTTCAGTTTGACTGAATTTCCACATTGGGCATTTATGCATTATGAATAAAATACACAAGACAGGGTTTTTTGGTGAGATCTCATTTTGTTTTTTATTCAGTAACAACAACAACGTGAGAATAACCACGTGAAAACTGAAGCCCAGAACAGGGGGCTTGTACATTGAAAGAACTGAAGCCCAGAACAGGGGGCTTGTAAACTTAAGCCCAGAACAAAGGGGCTTGTACATTGAGAAGCCAGAACAAGGGGGCTTGTCATTAACAAAAGCCCAGAACAGGGCTTTGTGAAATGATGGGCGGCCCAGTCATAGACGAGTACATCGCGGTCCTCGACCTGGGGTACTCGTCAAACATCTGCGATAGTAGATAAGGGTCTTCCCAAAGCATCGATGGGTACAGGTAAAACAAGCAATATTGTCCGCACACGCCACTGGTCAGGCTTTGCAACGTTTGACTGTTCCAACACCACGTCTCTGTGCCTTGATCCATGTGAAGTCTGTTAAATCGGGATGGAGGGTGGCAGACCGTACGGGTCAAAAGTATTCCCCCTGCTCTTCTGTCAAGTACACGGCCGCAGTGTTCACCGGGTCGATCCATCGGGTCCGTGTTGAGAACGTAAGCAGCCGGATACATACGGTCTAATGGAAACACATCTCGGGCGAACACCCCTTGAAAGACCCTACGTATCTCTGGGTCATTCTCCAGCACGGTGGTTATCTGGTCTGTATCCATTTTAGGTGGAGAAGTCACACAGGACGTTGCGCGCCTTGTCCACTTGAATGATGTTGTCAAACTCGGCGTAGCAGATCACATTGACAGTGGTCGCCAGGGCTCGTGCAAAGTGGATTTCCACCCGTAAATTGCCTTGCTTGGCCAGGGCCAGCTGATGGTCGTTCTCTAAGGTGGGGGTCAGATCGAAACAGAACAACGTGTATCCGTTCGCGTAGTCCTCCCGACTGATGAAATTCCCTTCGTCCTGGTTGATTTGACCGGTGGCTGTAAACAAGCTCTGATAGGCTCGAATGAAATTCCTGCGCCCAAAGTTCGGTGTTAAGGCCGTGGCTGGCACCTGTTGTCCATCCACATGCAGGGCCACAAAATTGATGCCGAAATGTTTAAAGTCAAACAGATTCTCTGGGTAGGCTCCGCTGAAACTGAGTATTTTCCACACAGGCCAGGATCAATCGCTTTGGGTAGTTCCCCCCCAGGAACAGGTTTTCTTTGTTGGCGCCCATGGCTTCAGCGAAAGGCACAGAGAACACTTTGGTTTGCACACGTCGAGGATAGGGTACTGGGCTGGTTTTGTTTCAAGGCTTTCATTGTGTCCCAATTGAACGGCTGGATTCGGTTTCACTTTTCAATAGGACATACAGGACTGCGTCTTGGATGACAATCTTATAGTCACTTTACATGCCCCTCGTTGAGTGGCCATCAAGGCGAAGGTGGGAGGCGCCCGTATCGATCGGATTTTGATGGGGGTCTTGTTCAGAGGTACCGGTCTTGCATGAACATGTCTGCATGCAGTCGACCCATCTTATCCGCAGGCACTGTTCGCAGTGAAAGCCTTCCGTTTGTTATATCCCCCATTGTCCGCCGTGTCCATGTGCTCGGCCGTGTCCTTGTAGAATAAAGCGGTTGTCAGCTGAGATTTTTTAGCCTCTTGGCCATACGACAACAGTGTCTCGATGTAGGCTCGATAGGGGTACGTGTTGGTGGAGTCACTGATGAGTTTGTCGCTGAGAAAAATATCTACCTGCTGAAACATCGAGTGCAGCCAGAGATTCGTCGGGCCCACCGTTGCTTGGTCAGCGATTCTGGTGCCAGCTCCATTGACCACCTTGGCTTTCACATACAAGCAGGTATGGGCTAAATCCACATAGGCCGTATCCGCATTACTGATGGTGAACTCGATGGGTCCGGTTTCGTTGATGCTGGAGAGCGGGAGATGCTCCACCCATAATCCTTGTTCGACACTGGTTTGTGTGGGCGGCACGGTCCACAAATCAAATTCACTGTTGGTGGAGGGGCAGGACTCGGCGTGGATTAAGGCCATGTTTTAAGAAAAGATATCCCGTGTCTTCTTGGATGTGCGTCGTCGCTGGGTCGGTCGTCGACTGGTGCGTGATCTCGGTGGGGCAGCTCTTTTATTCCCAACGGTGCGTTGTGCTTTGGCCACCAAGACGCCTCCCGCTTCTTTGGCCTGTCGTTTCAAGGCTTGTCGGGGTGCCGTACCCCCCAAGACATCACCGGCCACTTGCAGTCCACTGCGTACCGCTTGTTTGCCGATTGCTTTCACCCCACGCGTCACCAAGGGCAGGAACGTTTTCACAATGCTGCCGAGCATGTTCCCCAGTCCATGTCCTCGTTGCATGCGTGCACCGCTAAAGACCGGAAAGCCACCCCCGGCCTGTTGGGCATAATAGTCGGCATAGCTGCGTGCATCGCACTCGTAAGGTACTTTCATTATGCAAAAGTGGGGAGCACGTGCTTGTCGAAAATGAAGTGTCAGCACCACTTTTCCTCGTTCGAATGCCACCGGTCGTCCCGTGTCATCTCTTATATCCACCGTGATCGTGTTGATGTCGGTATGTCGTACGGGCAGGTACATGATATGGTTGAAACTGTGGGTGACTTGATCGCCATACGTCTTTTTAATGGGGACCACCCGTAACAGAGGTGTGTGGATATCGCCCACGATGTGGTTGTCCACCACGTCCGAGTAGACGTAGAGTCCGTACATACCCGACTTCATATCCATCGGCATCTCGCCATGGTGTTGGTTGGGACCAGCGAACGTCTGTAGATCGAAACTCAGCATTTGCTGTAGTGTAGGACTGAGTTTCACATTCACGGTATCGGTGACGGTAAGCTGTGCCTTGTCGTTGTGTACGTTGACATCGAAGAACACGTTTCTTTTGAAGCGCAAGGCTATCAGGCGTGTTGCACTATCCGTCACCCCCCGTAGCGCCTTATCATGCATCAGTCTTGACAGCCCACCCATGAACTCTTTGGGGGTATCGTATTGGCCGTCGGGCAGGGTGAGCCGGGTGTTTTTGCCTTCGTAGGTGACCTCGTACCACACTTCATTGGCTCGCACGTTGTACCACGAGTAAGGGTATTGGATATCCACGAGGGCACATTCCCACCGGCCAGGTAAATGTAACGGTTGCGGTAACCGGGTGACGTACTTGGCCACGGTGTTGTCAGGAAACACATCCAGCGAACTGTTACTGGGTAGGGTCAGGTAAAACATGGCGACTGAGCTGTCCTGCTGCTGCTGTTGGTTTTAATAGGTCTTCCAGGCCTTGGGCGATTGTGTGCGGCGTCGTGTTCGTCGCGGTGACTTGCTACGTGTCACGGCTCTGGAGATGTGGGGTGTCTTGATCAAGGGTGTTTTTTTATAGGCGCGAAAAGAAAGTGCCCGTTGTGGTGGTGTTTTGGGGGATGACTCCGGTTCCCATTCGGCTTCCCAAGAAGGTAGTGGGCCACTCGGTGATTGCTGGGTTTGCTGCATAAAGGCCCAGCGGTGGGGGTTCCCCACCAATTCCTGTGGTACATGCATGTCTTTCAAGCCTTGAGCGAACACTTCCCATCCTCGAGGATCGGTGTGCGATCTGCGTTGACGCATCAGATCATTCACTAAATCCGTCATGTGGGTGCCGGGGACCACCTGATTCTGTACCAGGAGTTCGCCTTTATCATTCCAAGTCATGTTAGGATTCTGTTTCATCCGTTGTAATACCAGGCCAGCTTGTTTCTTGAACGAGGCAGGTACACTCTTCAGCACTTCGTCTTCCACCCACTGTGGGGCTGTGGGGGCTACCTCACCCGGTTGTTGGAGCGGTGCTGAGGTCAGCGGTCTGTCACGTGGTGGTGGTGGTGGTGGTGGTGGTGGTGGTGCTGTTGCTGGGGTAGACAGGGTTTTGTATTGGTCCATGAACGTCATGTACCGTTGAAGCGTCTCATTGTCCCGTTGTACTTTCTCACTGTCGCTTAACCCCGGTCTCTGTAAGATCTGTTGCATCTCTCCATCGAGGCTGTTTATGGTCTTCACCGTAGGTGGGACAGGGTAGGGTGATTTGAGGTTTTGCAGGAACCGTGGTTCGACGAGGACCATTTTTTTCGTGTGGTTCATTGTCGGCCGAAGAGTCCACCCAATACTGGACCCAACACGGAAGCGGCCAACGGTGCTAAGATGGCCCCGAGAAAGCCGCCTTCTGTAACACCTTTTTCTTTTGTGTTTGAGGGACCCGCTTGTGGACTAGGGTTCGGAGACCTGTCTTATGCTTGGCCAACTTGGTCTTCTGAGCCGGAGTCAGTGGTACGTTGCTTTTTAACAGGTTGTACCCGATCTCCCACAGACAGCGTACAAGGTCAGGGTCCGCACCGCGTACAATGGTTCGGACCAACTCGGGTGGGGCCGTCTTCAATACACGGAGCGTCGGAGCGTGCTTCCGTACTCGCGCAGACATCCTGTACAACTAATGCTAGAACCCACAACTCTGCCCTTTTTATCCACCTCACAGACAAAGTCAACCCTGCTGTGGTATTCATTCTTTTTATTATTCCCCATCATCAAACACACAAACCCCAGCTGGGGGCGCTACTGTGGGTGTGTTTACATTATTTTTGCATGTACACGTGGTGGGTCTCTCCGGGAAAGATGCCGGTCCGTAGTCGAAGGTGGTCGGGGGTGGCTTGCTTGAGATCGAAGAGCATATACCCGTGCTGAGGGGTTGTGGCATCTTTGAAGGCTTCCAACGCAAACGGTGTGCGGCCGGGATACATCTGTCTCGCCAGGTGCCGCAGTTGAGTGGTATCTCTCGGGTTTTTGAAGACCACCAGGTAGTGGGCATTTAAGCTGATATTCCGATGTTCTTTGTTTTTACTGAACAGATTCTGCACAATGTAGATGATGCTGAGCCGTCGATGATGGCTGCCTTTGTTAAAGAGTTGGGTGACCCGTGCATCCGTCTCCGCCATGAGATCATCCACAACCACCAATGTGTCGGGTTCCAAATCGGCCAGGTTGGGTAGGCCTTCCACGAACGTGATGTGGGGCATTGCTGCATACGCTTCCTGCCATTCTACGTAACACCACACGACTCTGGCAATGGGTGGAGTGATCATGCTGTCGGCGTGTTGAAGGAGCTTCCTGACGAAGTGCGTTTTGCCGGAGCTCGTCGGTCCTGCGATGACGCAGGTGAAGGGATGCTGCCACCGAGGGTCCATGGTTTGAGGTCTATCCGTTGTCGTGGTAACCCGCTCTTGTAAATTTCGTACGAGTGAACTGGAGTGGTGGTGGGTACAACGTCGGTCGTCGTTGTCTGTTCACGTTCAGAGATGGTGCTGGGGTGGGTACAACGTGGGTGGTCGTCGTCGTTGTCGGTTCACTGTGAGGGATGAAATCCGGTGGGTCTTGAGACGTAGTAGGTGTACTTGGTGTAAGTGTAGAGCTCGACGTGGCTTGTACGCGGGGTGTGGTGGTGGTGGTGGTGGTGACTGGGCTCGATACCACTGGTGCTCTCTGTAGACCCGTTTCACTGATGGCTGGTGTTCTCAGTTGGTTAAGTA
The DNA here is from genome assembly GCA_036873755.1 of Hanleya hanleyi. Lineage (NCBI taxonomy): Eukaryota > Metazoa > Mollusca > Polyplacophora > Lepidopleurida > Hanleyidae > Hanleya > Hanleya hanleyi. The sequence continues at coordinate 86,825 of JAVTVY010027157.1, forward strand.
ACGTACTGACATAGGTTACGTCGTAAAACACACCTCCGTACAACACACTCAGCAGGGTTAGCAATAGCACCCCAAAGACCACTTGCGCTTTGCGTGTTTTGCGAGACGCTGTCTTCGGAGGCAGCTGATGTTGGTCCATAGCACTGGGGTCGGACGTGGAATGAAGGAGGACGGCAGTGGTGTCTGGCTTTATAGTCGTTTCACCTGGTTGGCCGCGATCCAGGAATTGAAGGAACTGGGCCAGCCTTGCCATTTTACGAAATGAAACAGTGTGCCACGTCGACGTTCCGTTTTCAAAATCTGCTCCACCGTGTAGTAGTCTTGCTGTGTTTTTACAACAGGCTGTAATTCCGTGTCGTAAAACGTCCCCAGCAACGTTTCCCCTTGGAGATCTTCCAGTTCATAGACTCGCCGCCGTCGGGGTAGGCGCCGTTTAATCAGGAAGTGCTCATCGCTCCAGTTGGGCAAGTAACTTTTCTCGAACTTGCCCTTGACTTTACTGATCCGTACAGGGTCGCCGACCTTGTACACAGCCTTCGTCGTTCGCTGCGATGGCCTGGGGTACAAGACACGCCGGACTTGGGCTTCATTGCGTTGGGTCACGGTAATGGGGGCTCTCTCTATACTTCGATGATAGGCTCGATTGTAACCCTCACCAGTTTCGGGAGAACATCGATGTACCGCCTTGTATTCTTATAGGTGAAATATTTATACATGCGGCCTTTGAATGTCCTGTTGAACCTCTCCACCACGGAAGCCTTGGTCTCGTTGTACGTATGGAAGAAAACACCTTCTGTTTCTTGAGAAAGGCTTGGAACGGTCTGTTGAGGAATTCCGTGCCTTCGTCGGTTTGCAAATACAAAGGTTTGCGCCCGGTCTTGAAGATGTCTTTGAACGCCGCCATGAGATTTGCCCCCGTTTTCGTCCGGATGGGTACCACCCACGCATACTTGGATAGGATATCGATGCACGTCAAGATATACCGATTCTCATCGTTGTGTTTGGTAAAGGCGCTCATATCCACCAAATCCGCTTGCCACTGGGCATCTATTCCTCCCACGATGACCCGGTTCCGTAGAAAATGGCGACGGACAGATCGATGTAAGGTATAGGTGTCTTGTCTTCTTAACTAATCTCGGACTTGGGCACGTTGTACCCCCTGGGGTTTGGCCGCTCGATAGAGAGCCGACAATGCACTATAGGCTGCCGGACTGTCGGGACTGTAGTATAAGTTATCCAACACCTTCTCCCAGCGCTTCATGGTGACAAAATGATGATGGACCCTGGCTCTATCGTTTATTTATAACGGGTATATCTTAGGCCGGAGTTTCTTTCTGATTTTCTTCGTGGACTTCCACAGTGGCCATGGTCAATGACCAGTCCAACTCGTCTGATGACCGCTTGATAAGCACTTCATCCATATCCACCACGGCATCTTCCAATGCAGACCATAGATCAGGGTGAAGGGTAAAATGCACTGTACCTCCATCTAGCCGAGCCAATTGAGCAAAGAAAGGGCCGCGTCGAATGTACACATCGTGACACAAGTGGATGAGGTCGCCGTCCAGTTCACCAGACAACACCCGTTTGAATTTGGTCCAGCCCTCCTGGGACAGACGAATGTGAGCCGGGCACGGTTGTGTAGGGTCCGTGTCTCCCACCACCTCCTCCATGATATCGACCTTATCCGCATACACGCGCAGGAAAACCTCGGGGGTCAAGCTGAAATACGCCAGTACTATATGCTCCGTCATGGTCAGTACGTGAATGGTACCAGATTTCACTGTCTCCCGTATTTATAGGGAGAACTCCGTGAGATCAAAGGATCAGGTGGTCATGTCATTGGGCTGACTGAGTCTAGCCGGGTAATCAATGGCATCGTCGTCGGGTTCATGTAGTTGTTCATGGGGTTCAGCCATTGGCCCCGCGGCTTCATCACGGATTTCTTCTTCTTCTTCATCGTTCTGGCCCGTCATGTGTGTGTGGGTGGCTTCATGAGGTGACACTGTCATTCCAGCCTCTGCGCATTCTATACATATAGTATTTTCTCCATCCGCTTTTTTTTCATTAGGTTCATCTAGTGTGTGTTCGATAGCATGAGCCCATGCCAATTGGTGGGGTGATCGATCGTCGGGTATAAATAACTGGTCCACCAGAGGGCCTATTTTCTCCAAGGCTGACCACAGAGAGGGAGTTAGGAGGAAACTTCGAGCCGGCTCTTGGTAGCGTCCCACCCGTGGGTAGAGCGCAGTATGGTATACGTAGTTGGCCTTGTCCAGGTGGATCAGGTGTCCGTCTAACTCTCCGCTCAACACCTGTTTAAACTTAGTCCACCCATCACGCTGTAGTGTCACCGTATTCGATAAAGTCTCAGGGGACGCCCTCCAATCCCCGCCACTATCTTCCACCAGAGTCACATAATCTTCATAAACGTATAATCCCACCTGGTAAGGTGTAAGGGGGAGGATGGCTCGTAGGACGGATGACATGCTTGGTCCAAATGTCGAACGGTGAATGAAACACACTCTGTCTGACCCTGGTATTTATAGTGTCAATACCACAGCGCCAGGGTGAATAGGGCACAGACTAGTATGAGGCCAACCAGCCGGTGCTGGTTGCGGCGTGAGCGCTCGTGGTCCATAGCCCGAGCATCAAGGATGGCCGTCATAGTCCAGTAGTGGTGAGTGATGGCACGCCTCTCCATCGAGTGCACTCTGTGGAGGACCGCTTCTGTGAACTCGTTCAGGATCTGGCGTCGTCCCTCGTTGTCGTCGCCATCTGCAAACATGGACCGGACCGCTGCTCGGTAACCCGTGAATGAATTCACCACGGTGGCATACTGTAAAATGCGAGTCGCATGGGGCTGGATCTCCGCCATGGCTCTGTAGAAATGAAGGTGTGGGATCCAGAGGGACGTGTTTTATAGACCAGATGTAGCTCTACGGGTATAGTCCGTGATACGTACTATTCTGATGGGTTAGTCCAAAAAGAGGGAGCAACAACAACAACACAGATTACAGATCAATCCTTTTATTATGCGTGAACAACATAGAAATGCATGTACTGACCTGTCTGTGGGAGGTTTCCCACAATGGCGTTCACCTTCGCGTCTTTTCGTGTACGTCCGTGTCTTTTCGTTAAAGTCCGTGTATCTTCGGTAAAGTCCGTAGGCATTGGGCAAGGAAGCTTTTCCCGAGACCGAATCACCGCCAGACATGACTGCATCACCGCGGATGAATACATTCTTGCACTCACTCACACCTCGCAACATTGTCTCATTGGACATTGGACCGTCTGACCTGGAGGTGACCCTTTGACCTTTTGACCCGCGTCCGCGCGCGCGCACTGCCGGGGATGACGCGCACTTCCGGAGAACTCGCGCGCGCGCTCGCGCTGCGGGGCGCTGGGGCGGGGCGGGAAAACCCACCGGCGATTGAACATACGGACGTCTAAGAGGAAACATTAGGAACTCTTCTATGTTTGGATGTAGTTTTTAGTGAAAAACCCGGAAGTGACGTCATACAGCGTCCAGTTTTCGACACTAAGTGACCACATCCGACAAAATGGCCAGTTTTCGACACCGGATGTGCCGCCATCTTGAACATACGTGCCGCCATCTTGGATATGTCCCATAATGCACCGGGTCAAAATACTCGCTTCTGATTGGACGAGAGCTCTGGGACGGATTTGAAATACTAGCTTCTGATTGGACGAGACCTCCGTATTGCATCTGCGCATGCGCAGAATGATATTCCTACCGCACACCCAACCCATCAGATGCCCCTTCACGAATGCTTCACTTAGATACCTCACTCGACCCCATTGGTGCATTAGGGGCTCCCTACATCCCAACACGGCTATTTTCATACACTTGGGCCACCGCGCATGCGCAGAATGCCGATAGTTCAACCCCACACCCAGCCCATCAGATGCCCCTTCACATAAGCTTCACTTTGATACCTCACTCGACCCCATTGGTCCATTAGGGGCCCCCCTAGCTCCCAACACGGCTATTTTCATACCCTTGGGCCACCGCGCATGCGCAGAATGCCGATAGTTCAGCCCCATATCCAGCCCATCAGATGCCCCTTCACGAATGCTTCACTTTGATACCTCACTCGACCCCATTGGACCATTAGGAGCTCCCCTAGCTCCAAAACGTCTATTTCCATACCCTTGGGTCACCACGCATGCGCAGAATGCCGATATTTCAACCCCACGCCCAGTCCATCAGATGCCCCTTCACGAATGCTTCACTTTGATACCTCATACGACTCCATTGGCCCATTAGGACTCCCCTAGCTCCAAAACCGCTATTTCCATACCCTTGGGCCACCGCGCATGCGCAGAATGCCGATATTTCAACCCCACACCCAGCCCATCAGATGCCCCTTCACGAATGCTTCACATCGATACATCACTCGACCCCACTGGACCAGTAGTCAATCTCCTAGCTCCAAAAAGGCTATTTTCATACCCTTTGGCCTCCGCGCATGCGCAGAATGCCGATAGTTCACCCCCGCGCCCAGCCCATCAGATGCCCCTTCACCTAACCTTCAATTTGATACCTCACTCGACCCCATCGGACCCTTAGGGGCTCCCCTAGCTCCAAAAACGCTATTTTCATACCCTTCGGCCGCCGCGCATGCGCAGAATGACGATATTTCAACCCCACACCCAGCCCATTAGATGCTCCTTCACCTAACCTTCACTTTGATACCTCACTCGACCCCATCGGACCATTTTATCTAGGGACTACTTTTTCTCCGCGGAAGCTTTTTCCCGAGACCGAATCACCGCCAAAAACCACGGCCAAACCGCATCACCGCGCATGAATACATTTTTTTTTTTTTTTTTTTGCCGGAACTTTTTTTTGCCCGAACATGCCCGAACATGCCGTCCACCTCCCACACACTAAAACCGGCCGCCATCTTATCCCACCTCCCACACAACACACTAAAACAGGCCGCCATCTTGTCCCACCTCCCACACAACACACAAATACGGGCCGCCATCTTGTCCCACCTCCCACACAACACACTAAAACGGACCGCCATCTTGTCCCACCTCCCACACGACACTAAAACAGGCCGCCATCTTGTCCCACCTCCCACACGACACTAAAACTCGCCGCCATCTTGTCCCACCTCCCACACGACACTAAAACCGGCCGCCATCTTGTCCCACCTCCCACACAACACACAAAAACACACAAATACGGCCCGCCATCTTGTCCCACCTCCCACACACCACACTAAAACCAACCGCCATCTTGTCCCACCTCCCACACGACACTAAAACAGGCCGCCATCTTGTCCCACCTCCCACACGACACTAAAACCGGCCGCCATCTTGTCCCACCTCCCACACGACACTAAAACCAGCCGCCATCTTGTCCCACCTCCCACAGTCCCTCACGCGCACATCCACAATTATGACGTCACCACCAAGCGCAGTCAAACTACATTCTCGCATTTGATTGGTCAATATTTCACAATTGACCTCTATGACCTCTACATCCGGGTTTACACTGACTTATCTTGCGCGCTGTATACTACTAACCTCGCCACCAGGGGCGCTTTCCGCTGGAGAATGGCCGCTCCAACGACAGGACCAGATAGCTCTGATTTCGAGATTGTGGAAATGTAGACCAGCTATATCGTAATCATTGGTCAGAAGCTCACAGCCTTCGCTGTTTCCAAGTTTTTTTCTTTCTTTTTTATAACATTTATTATCGACCATTCCCTATAAAATGTCAAATATAATACAACAATTTAGCATCAATAGAGTATGGGATGTGGGTACCGTTTGGTAGAAACTTTAACGGCAGAATATTTAAATGATGTATCCAAAAATATCGTATTAGAACGATGTATACTTATGTTGGCTGTCCCTCTTGTCCGGTCTCTGTATCTTCGTTTACAAAAGTATATCTATTGATATCGGAGGGCGATCTAAACCATATATTCCTGACTTTTACTAATAAAAGGTTAGCGAAATTTAGATTATGCATTCCCGGAGATGACTGGAGATTCAGGCGAAGCAACAGCATGCCTCTTTGTTCAGTAACATCGTTCTCAATCGCTTCCATGGGCGTTATCGCTGAATGCCATTGGGGACGATGTCGGGACGGTCCACCTAACTAACCAACCTGCCCTCTTCCTGCAAGGCTACCACACGTGCACTTCGACTACTTCCCACCCCTTTCAAATTTTGCAGTGCTTCCTCTGTAGCCATTCACACATAAATGGGTCCTAAATCTGCCATGTTAACCAAAGTGGAATGATATACGGTATATGCAAACAAGCCAAAAGAAATAAGGAATACCCAATCAAAATCCAATCAAATAAATTCAAATATTTCAAAGATCCAGTGAGTTTCCACTCTAGAAACTCCCAGGAATAAATGAAGACAGCCCAAATCGGTATGTCCCCTATTTACAAAACACCAAATTTGACACCAAGCATAAATAATAGTGTCAACACCTCAGACTCAAAAAATGAACTATTGAAACATGGGTACGCTCATTTAGTTGAATTTTAATCAATGACAAACTTTCCTGAACTGATCCGAGAGCAATTTCCTGAACTCAATTCAAATAGATTGAGAAAAATGCAGTCCCTTGCTATTTTCACACTGACAACACCATGGCATCGCCATGAATGTGGACCAGGACTGACAAATCAGTGCTCAGATTGCTCAACTTAGCAATCAAATTCGGGTGCAAAAAAAAATAAAAAAATAAATGAAAGAATTCTTCACCTGTCACGAAAATATAGGCAATACACCTGGATTAATCCAGAAAATCGACCCGATGAGCGATTTTTTAGCCGACCAGTTGACAGCCGACAAATTCGACTATCACTTGCTGACACGGACCCTACGACAGAAATAGGGGTATTCAAATTAGGGGACAACCGTTCAAAAAATATCTTTTAAAACAACGCGTTTCCCTTTTATGAGGTTGGGGAAGACGTTAGCAGATCCAAAAAATAAAATAAAAAATCAACCGCTGCCAGATTAAATTCCGCGAATACTTAGGGGATTTACCGTCAACCCAAAATTCTATCCCCCTTACGCCTCGTAAACGCCGGTCCCAACTTCACTTCAAAATCTCCTATCTCAAATCCCGAGACACATTAATACTATCATATAGCAGAAATATCTCACACAAAAATCAATCTAAAAAAAGCCAATACAATGATACTAAAGCACATAGACACCACCACACAGCAACACCTGGAGCGACAATGGACAAAGAACTCCTCAAAAATTGAATTTCTCCGATATACTGGTTCTATATCATAAACACGGCACAAATATTTGAAAATTTTATAGCCCTGCCAGGCTCAAATCGCATTCAATAAACAACTGAGTCAATTTATCCGTTTTTTACCACGAACGGCCACAATTCCACTACTATGTTACGGTTCTTACAACAGCGTTAACTTTCAACATTAGAATATTACTTTTAGAATGACAAAGGATTTCGAAGTTCGTTCCAACGCAATAAAGAATTTGTTAGGCAGTATGCTGCTCTTATCCATTACTACGGTTCTTGATCGAGCTCGGTCTTTCAACAACAGCCGTTGTCTTTTGTTGTCGAATGTTTAGTCCCATCCACGCCATGTTCATTTCAACTTCTTTCGTCCAAGAAGTTGGTCAGAAAATGAAACTTAAATCCGCCAGCACGGCAGACCAGAGCATGTAGTGCGACGTTAAATTTACATCAGCTGCCTTTTCAAAGACAGTGAATGACGATATGATTGTGGTGTGTCGAACCCTTTCCAGGCAACGATTTGGTGTAAGACTCACGAAATATAATTGACAAAGGATCTGCTGCAAGTTGTAAGTTGTATTGTCAGTGTTTTGTGCAGGATTACACCAAAGCCTTGCCCGTTTTCACATGGCACAAAGGCAAATTTACGCGAAGATTATTGCTGTTATTACAGTTCTTACAACAGCGTTCACTTTCAACATTAGCATATTACATTTAGAATGACAAAGGATTCAGAAAGTTCATTCCATCGCAATAAAGAATTTGTTCGGCAGTATTTCTGTTCTTGGTGAAATGCAAATAGCGGAATGGACGCATTGATATCTAACCTTACCTTTGCTTCACGAGATTGTGGGCAGTGAAACACAAGAACCATAGAATCAAATGCTTCCCTTTATGGACGTGTGAGTCTGCATGTTAAATATGGAGAAAGACCGTGTTTATCGTACGGAAACTACAGTTGGTGTGGTGTTATATAGCCATCCAGACAGAGAAGCGTTGTATTATAGATTCCATTTCCTTGTCTGGCCTCCTCGCCATGTGAAAAATTTCAATAAACAACTGTTCAGTCATCCGACAACGATTTGGTGTAAGACTCGCGAAATATAATTGACAAAGGATAGTAGTAGTGTCTACTGATTCAAAGTCCCATTTTGCCGGGGGAGGTAACTCTTGATTCCGAGGTGCGCTGCGAGGTGCGGTGGCGATCACGTGATCAAGGCATGTACTGACATGTTCTGGATTGCATCAGCATTGGCTGTGTGCCAAGTTTTGACCTTTGTATTCCTCCGCGGTGATGCGGTCATGTCTGGCGGTGATGCGGTCGCGGAAAAAAGCTTCCGCGGAAAAAAAGTAGTCCCCAGAATTCAAATACGCTGCATGGTCCGATTGGGTCGTGTGAGGTATCAATGTGAAGCATTCGTGAAGGGGCATCTGATGGGCTGGGTGTGGGGTTGAAATAGCGTCATTCTGCGCATGCGCGGCGGACCAAGGGTATGGAAATACACGTTTTGGGGTCTAGGGCAGCCCTAATGGTCCGATGGAGTCGTATGAGGTATCAATGTGAAGCCTAGGTGAAGGGGCATCTGACTGGACTAGTTGCTCGGGCGTTGTCACCATTCTGCGCATGCGCAGACAGGGAATTGTGGGAAAAGGGTATGGAAATAGACGTTTTGGGGTCTAGGGGGGCCACTAATGGTCCGATGGAGTCGTATGGGGAATCAATGTGAAGACTATGTGAGGGGGCATCTGACTGGACTAGTGGCTCGGGAGTTGTCACCATTCTGCGCATGCGCAGACAGGGAATTGTGGGAAAAGGGTATGGAAATAGACGTTTTGGGATCTAGGGGAGCTCGTAATGGGCCGATGGAGTCGTATGAGGTATCAATGTGAAGCCTATGTGTGGGGGCATCTCACTGGACTAGTGGCTCGGACGTTGTGACCATTCTGCGCATGCGCAGACAGGGAATTGTGGGAAAAGGGTATGGAAATAGACGTTTTGGGATCTAGGGGAGCCCCTAATGGGCCGATGGAGTTGTATGAGGTATCAATGTGAAGCACACATGAGGGGCATCCGTCTGGGCTAGTGTTTCGGCCGTTGTCAACATTCTGCGCATGCGCAGACAGGGAATTGTGGGAAAAGGATATGGAAATAGACGTTTTGGGGTCGACATGGGCCACTATGGGTCCTATGGAGTCGTATGAGGTATCCATGTGAAGCCTATGTGAGGGGCATCCTCCTGGACTAGTGATTCGGCCGTTGTCAACATTCTGCGCATGCGCAGACAGGGAATTGTGGGAAAAGGGCATGAAAATAGACATTTTGCGGTCGAGGTGGGCCCCTAATCGTCCGATGGGGTCGAGTGAGGTATAGTTGTAAAGGATACGTGAGGGGACATCCGCCTGGACCAGTATGACGTGGAACTGAAGTCATTCTGCGCATGCGCAGTAGACAAAATGTATGGAAATGGGCGTTTTGGGGTCTAGGTGGACCACTAATGGTCCAATGGAGTTGAGTGAGCTATCAATGTAAAGCAGTCACGAGGCAGCATCCGCCTGGACTAGTGTGTCGTCCGTGTTCGACATTCTGCGCATGCGCAGACAGGGAATTGTGGGAAAAGGGTATGGAAATAGACGTTTTGGAATCGAGGTGAGCCCCTAGTGAACCGATGGAGTCTTATGAGGTATCGTTGTGAAGCCTTCGTGAAGGAGCATCCGCCTGGACAAGTGTGTCGTTCGTGTTCAACAGTCTGCGCATGCGCAGACAGGGAATTGTGGGAAAAGTGCATTGGAAGGAACGTTTTGGGGTCTAGGTGGGCCACTAATGGTCTGATTGAGTCGAATGGGGTATCAATGTGATGCATACGTGAGGGCGCATCCGCCTGGGTGGATGGGTGTTAGGAATATCGTCATTCTGCGCATGTGCCGGCAGGCCGTCGTATGGAAATAGACATTTTGAGGCCGATATGGACCACTATTGGTCCGAATGTGTCTAGGGAAGTGTTATTTTGTAGCACTCGGGGTGTAGACCACGACTTGAAGGGATGTCCACGTCACCTGTGACGTCACTGGTGACGTCATCAGTGAGAGTAGTAGCGAAAGCGGGAGTTTCGGAGGTGCGATGGAGTGCATTTGGAGTAGATAACGGCCCATTTTTACATCCAACTACCTGGTAGAGTTACCTGTGAGTGTGAGTGTATGCGCGCGTATGAGTGAGTGAGTGAGTGAGAAAGTGAATGAGTGTGAGTGAGTGAGTGAGTGAGTGAGTGAATGAGGCGTGCACAACGCCCGTGAAGCGTCCCCAGCGCCCGTCTTAACGCATGGACGCACTAACGACGGTGAGTGAGTGAGTGAGTGAGTGGGATCCGACTGGACTAAGGTATCGTCCGTTTTCATCATTTTGCGCATGCGCAGTCTGGCCGTCGTATAGAAAGCAGGCATTTGGGAGATTCGTGGAAGTTTGTTGAGTGGTTGACCATCCCGGGTCAAATGGACCGTGTGGGGTATCAGGGTGAAGCTCTCGTATGGAAAGTGGAAATTGCCTCTCATTTGTGGGGCGCTCACTTCCGGTTGTGTGGGGCGCTTCACTCAGCCAATCAGAAGCGCGTATTTTGACCCGGTGTATTATGAGACATATCCAAGATGGCGGCGTCCGCCTTCTGGTTCAAGATGGTGGCACGTCCGGTGTCGAAAACTAACCATTTTGTCGGAATGTGGTCATCTGGTGTCGAAAACTGGACCTTGTATGTTTCCCGCCTAATTTGGTGTAGAGATGGACCACTATTGGTCCGAATGCGTCCTGTGGGGTGTCATCTTGTAGTTCTCGGGGTGCAGACCACGCGATTTGAGGGATGTTCACGTCATCGGCGACGTCATCAATACCAGTAGTAGCGAAAGAACATGCTTTATAATTGGCTCAGTGCCAATTTTTCCCACGATTTGGACTGATGAGGGACACATGTTCATTCCTATATTTACAGACACTACCACCACCACCACCACCACCAACACCAACACCACCACCAGACACCATCAGTAGGAGTAGTAGCCAAAGTGGGCATTTTGGGGCAGTGAAAGAAGGTATTTGGTGTAGAGATGGACCACCCTTGGTTCGAATGTGTCGTGGGAAGTGTCATCTTGCAGTTCTCGGGGTGTAGACTCCATTTGAGGGATGTCCACAGCATCTGTGACGTCATCGGCGACGTCATCAATACGAGTAGTAGCGAAAGAACATGCTTTATAATTGGCTCAGTGCCAATTTTTCCCACGATTTGGACTGATGAGGGACACATGTTCATTCCTATATTTACAGACACTACCACCACCACCAACACCACCACCAGACACCACCACACACCACCAACACCACCACCAACGCCACCACCGGGCGTTGACGGACGTCAACGCCAGGTGGTGGTGGTGGTAGCTCCCGTGTGGTAGAGCTCTTGGATCGGAGCTCTCGGAGCTCAAAGCGTGTGAAGCTCTCGTAGGAAAAGTGGAAATTGCCTCTCAATTGTGGGGCGCTCACTTCCGGTTGTGTGGGGCGCTGACCTCAGCCAATCAGAAGCGAGTATTTTGACCCGGTGTATTATGGGACATATCCAAGATGGCGGCGTCTGCCTTCTGGTTCAAGATGGCGGCACGTCCGGTGTCGAAAACTGACCATTTTGTCGGAATGTGGTCATCTGGTGTCGAAAACTGGACCTTGTATGTGTCCCGCCTAATTTGGTGCAGAGATGGACCACTATTGGTCCGAATGCGTCCTGTGGGGTGTCATCTTGTAGTTCTCGGGGTGCAGACCACGATTTGAGGGATGTTCACGTCATCTGTGATGTCATTGGTGAAGTCATCAGTAGGAGTAGTAGCCAAAGTGGGCATTTTGGGGCAGTGAAAGAAGGTATTTGGTGTAGAGATGCACCACCCTTGGTTCGAATGTGGCGTGGGAAGTGTCATCTTGCAGTTCCCGGGGTGTAGACTCCATTTGAGGGCTGTCCACAGCATCTGTGACGTCATCGGTGACGTCATCAATACGAGTAGTAGCGAAAGAACATGCTTTATAATTGGCTCAGTGCCATTTTTTTCCCACGATTTGGACTGATGAGGGACACATGTTCATTCCTACATTGTATATTTACAGACACTACCACCACCACCACCAACACCAACACCACCACCAGACACCACCACACACCAACAACACCACCACCAACGCCACCACCGGGCGTTGACGGGCGTCAACGCCCGGTGGTGGTGGTGGTGGTGGCTCCCGTGTGGTAGAGCTCTTGGATCGGAGCTCTCGGAACTCAAAGCTTGTGGAGCTCAGAGCTCGGAAATGACGTCATCGCAGGCATCCGCGCGTACCTGTGCTGCACCCGCACCGTGGTGTACCCTATTCCCTACGGACTATAGGGTACAGGGTGCAGCACAGGTACACGCGCATGCCTGCGATGACGTCATTTTCGAGCTCTGAGCTCCACAAGCTTTGAGCTCCGAGAGCTCCGATCCAAGAGCTCTACCACACGGGAGCTACTACCACCACCACCGGGCGTTGACGCCCGTCAACGCCCGGTGGTGGCGTTGGTGGTGGTGGTGGTGGTGTCTGGTGGTGGTGTTGGTGGTGGTGGTGGTGGTGGTGGTGGTGGTAGTGTCTGTAAATATCGGAATGAACATGTGTCCCTCATCAGTCCAAATCGTGGGAAAAAATTGGCACTGAGCCAATTATAAAGCATGTTCTTTCGCTACTACTCGTATTGATGACGTCACCGATGACGTCACAGATGTTGTGGACATCCCTCAAATGGAGTCTACACCCGAGAACTGCAAGATGACACTTCCCACGACACATTCGAACCAAGGGTGGTCCATCTCTACACCAAATACCTTCTTTCACTGCCCCAAAATGCCCACTTTGGCTACTACTCCTACTGATGACTTCACCAATGACATCACAGATGACGTGAACATCCCTCAAATCGTGGTCTGCACCCCGAGAACTACAAGATGACACCCCACAGGACGCATTCGGACCAAGGGTGCATTCCACACCTAAATGATGTGCGGCTAAAAACAGGCATGGGTTCGGATCTTCGGCCACAAATTGATGTAAAATCTTTAACAAAAACCCTGTGAAAGTGTATATTTTCTAAATGGGCACACCCGTGCCATTATTTCAGAAGACTTGTGAGCTATTGAAATTGAATAGAAAATACGTACAATTCTCCTTAAACCTTCTTCAACTTTTCTGAAAAACTCCATAAAATATATGAAAATGTGTCAAATTCTACCCGCAACCCAGAGAAAACGTACGAAATGATTTTTTTTTTATGTATGTTAAAGTGTTTCCGGTCCAAATAACAATTTAAAATTGCGAAAAAAACAGGGGGTCGACCTACTCGTTTTTTGTAAAATTTTATCGCCATAAAGGAATCATCATTTTCGTTTCCCGAAAAAGTGCGCATTTTGGTCCGCCACATATTCAATTCCGGACACGATTAACTCTGCAGGGGCGAGTGGGTGCGATCAACAAGCAATTGTTATATCCTCGTTTGGAGAAATGGTTACGTCCAGCAGGGTGATACTATAGATATCAGCTAATAGAAAGGTAAGAATAATTACCATGCTGTCAAAATCGGGCGTCCTTCCTTATTATAAAATTAGGGAGCCATTGTGCGAAACCGTGGCCTAGTGT
>JAVTVY010027158.1:0-10657 GCA_036873755.1 Hanleya hanleyi
ATCGATGCACGTCAAGATATACCGATTCCCATCGTTGTGTTTGGCAAAGGCGCTCTTATCGACCAAATCCGCTTGCCACTGGGCATCTATTCCTCCCACGATGACCCGGTTCCGTAGAAAATGGCGACGGACAGATCGATGTAAGGTATAGGTGTCTTGTTTTCTTAACCAATCTCGGACTTGGGCGCGTTGTATCCCCTGGGGTTTGGCCGCTCGATAGAGAGCCGACAATGCACTATAGGCCGCCGGACTGTCGGGACTGTAGTATAAGTTATCCAACACCTTCTCCCAGCGCTTCATGGTGACAAATGATGATGGGCCCTGGCTCTATCGTTTATTTATAACGGGTATATCTTGGGCCGGAGTTTCTTTCTGATTTTCTTCGTTGGCTTCCACAGTGTCCATGGTAAATGACCAGTCCAACTCGTCTGATGACCGCTTGATAAGCACGTGATCCACATCTACTACGGCATCTTCCAATGCAGACCATAGATCAGGGTGAAGGGTAGAATGCACTGTACCCCCATCTAGCCGAGCCAATTGAGCAAAGAAAGGGCCGCGTCGGATGTACACATCGTGACAAGTGGATGAGGTCGCCGTCCAGTTCACCAGACAACACCCGTTTGAATTTGGTCCAGCCCTCCCGGGACAGACGAATGTGGGCCGGGCACGGCTGTGTAGGGTTCGCATCACAGATGTCTCCCACCTCCTCCATGATATCGACCTTATCCGCATACACGTGCAGGAAAACCTCGGGGGTCAAGCTGAGATACGCCAGTATTATATGCTCCGTCATGGTCAGTACGTGAATGGTACCAGATTTGACTGTCTCACGTATTTATAGGGAGAACCCCGTGAGATCAAAGGATCGGGTGGTCATGTCACTGGGCTGACTGAGTCTAGCCGGGTAATCAATGGCATCGTCGTCTGGTTCATGGCTAGACACTTGTTCATTGGGTTCTGCCGCCGCTTCTCTCAGGGCACGAGCCCACTCCAACTCGTCTGATGACCGCTCGTCCGGTGTAAACAGCTGGTCCACGATGGGCACCACTTTCTCGAAGGCTGTCCACAGATCGGGGTCTAGGGTGAAGCCTCGCGTAGGGTCTTGGTAGCGGCCCAGGCGTGGGAAGAATGGTCCACGGTGTACGTAGATGGCATTGTCTATGTGGATGAGGTGTCCGTCGAGCTCGCCGCTCAGCACCCGTTTAAATTTGGTCCAGCCGTCACGGTGTAGCGTAACCGTATTCGATACGGTCTTAGCGCGCGACCAACAAACATCTCCACGGTCTTCCACGAGGGTGACTTTATCTTCATAGACGTGTAACCCCACCCGGGGTGTAAGGGGAAGGATGGCTCGTAGGACTGGTGACATGCTTGATCCAATGACGAACGGTGAATGACACACACACTGTCTGACCCTCGTATTTATGGTGAGGTCCCACTGTCAATGCCACAGCGCCAGGGTCAATAGGGCACAGATTATTGTGAGGCCAACCAGCCGTCGCTGGTTCCGGCGTGAGCGCTCGTGGTCCATAGCCCGAGCATCAAGGATGGCTGTCATAGTCCAGTAGTGGTGAGTGATGGCACACCTCTCAATCGAGTGCACTCTGTCGAGGACCGCTTCTGTGAACTCGTTCAGGATCTGGCGTCGCCCCTCGTTGTCGTCGCCATCTGCAAACATGGACCGGACCACTGCTCGGTAACCCGTGAGTGAATTAATCACGGTGGCATGCTGTAAAATGCGAGGGCTGGATCTCCGTCATGGCTCTGCAACCGTAGAAATGAAGGTGTGGGATCCCGCGGGACGTGTTTTATAGACCATGTCACACATGCGCGCCTAGATGTAGCTCTACGGGTGTAGTCCGTGATACGTACTATTCTGATTGGTTATGTGGCTCCTATAGAGAGTGTACCTTATCGACAATGGGGACTACTTGTTCCAAAGCCGTCCATAGATCGGGTTCCAGGGTAAAACACAACGCCCCAACACACAATGGGTCGTAGAGAGGGTGACCAATGTTACGTTTTTCGTTACCAAGCTGACCGGCCACCCCCATTGGCTGCATGCGTCACTCATGCACTGATGAATACCATAACATGCCGTACATACTCTATATGTCTACATGCTGATCGTTGACGGTACGGAGGTGACCGAAGAGACACGGAGACGACCGAAGATGTCACGGAGGTTACCGGAGAGACACGGAGGTGCCCGAAGAGTCACGGACGTCACTGAAAAGACACGGAGGTGACCGAAGAGACAAGGAGGTGCCCGAAGAGACACGGAGGTTACCGAAGATGTCACGGCTCGGCCCTCGACTTGGGGATAGTTGAACTGAGTGTGCTAAAAATAGATCACCAGCTAGCGTGCTATAAAAGGGAAGCGGCCTTGCCGTTTCATCAGGCACTCTGTCAACCACCAAGATGTTCACTTGCACAACTTGCCAGAAGCAGTTTACTCGTCTAGATAATTTACGACGCCACGAGGCCTCCACCCACAACGATGGACTGCATACTTGTATAACCTGCGCACGGTCATTTAATCGGGAAGATGCTTTACTGCGCCACGAACGTTCAATTCATGGGCCACCCAAGCGTCCATGCGAGGATTGTGGTCAACTCTTCAAACGACGCAGTCAGTTGCTGCGACACCAACGTGTGATTCATGCCCCGGTACCATGGCATGAGCGACAACTTCCTACTGAAGAGGAGCCGCGGAAGGTCAGACCCAGTGAAGATAAGCCCGGGGAGACGAACGCCAGTGGTGATGCGATGAAGGAGAGCCCGCCTATACCCACAGTTCAGAAGAGCCTGGATATCCAGCCGGACCACAGCGTTACGGTTTCGAGTCATACGCCTGACAACATCGAACATTTTCTGGGCGATCTCTTAAAGGACAACCATCCAGTGAGTGACATCGATCGGCGCCATTGGTCCATGACACGGCACTGTTTCCACCCTCATGGCCCTATTCAAGATATTTACAATTTCCCACTGACCAACCGCACCCGTCTACGCAGCTACGTGGAAACCATCTTCAAAGATCAAACTACGGCCTTCAAATTGAATGTCGCTTTCGGGTACATCTTATGTCACAAAAAGACGGACCAGTTACGGTACTATTATCCCGGCAATAATATCTATGTGTCTGACCAGCCGTTCACCATCATTAACCGGAGGTCACTAGAGACGATGCTGGAGATACTGGACACCGTGGATGCCTTGAGATGAGCACATCGTCAACGCCCCAACATACAATGGGTGGTAGAGAGTGTCACGTTTTTCCTTACCAAGCTGACCGAGCACTGATGAATACCATAGCATGCCGCACATACTCTCTATGTCTACATGCTGATCGTTGACTTCAGCTCAGTAAACACTTGTACCTAATGTGACGGTGCGTTAAATAATAAAACATGGTGTTTGATATTTCAATTTTTTTGCTGTGAACATACTAAACATACCCAGGGCGGCTCCCCCAGCCTGGGTATGATGTAACATTGGGGATAATAAACTATATAAACATTGCTGAAGTTGTTGTTATTCACGACAACCGCTATCCGATTGTATAATACAGAACATATAATGTATAATACAGGACATATATGATACAATACAGGAAACCTGTGGTATAATACAGCACAGATTTGGTATAATACAGGACAGATACTGTATAATACAGCACAGATTTGGTATAATACAGAACATATATTGTATAATACAGGACAAATATGGTACAATACAGGATTGGTCCAAATGGAACTGCCCATCCTTCCCAGGTTAATTTACAATCCCCTTTTGTGGTTCAAGCTCTGTATATCGATGCCGCAACATTGTCTCCAAACCTTGCCGAAAGGAAGACCCTGGACCTTTTGACCTGGATGTGACCTTTGACCTTTTGACCCGACATTCATCCGCGCACTGCCGGTGATGACGCGCGCGCACGCGTACGGCCGGAGAACCCGCGCGCGCGCGCTGCGGTCGGGGCGGGCCGGGCCATTCGTGGCCCACCTAGACCGCAAAAACGTCTATTTCCACACCCGTTTCCCACAATTCCCTGTCTGCGCATGCGCAGAATGTGGACACCGGCCGAGACACTACTCCAGGCGATTGCTCCCTCACATAGGCTTCACATGGATACCTCATACGACTCCATCGACCCACTAGTGGCTCACCTAGATCCCAAAACGTCTATGTTCATACCCTTGGTCTACCGCGCATTCGCAGAATGACCATATGCCAACCCCACACCCACCCAGTGGGATGCCCCCTCACATAGGCTTCACATTGATACTTCACTCGACTCCATCGGACCACTAGGGGCTCCCCTAGACCCCAAAACATCTATTTCCATACCCTTGGTCTACCGCGCATGCGCAGAATGGCGATATTTCAAACAAACCGGAAGTGACGTCATACAGAGGTCACGCTCCATTCATCCAGACCGGAAGCGCCCCCTGTCTCCTCTCCTCCACGTACCCTCCACAAAACAGAGTTATTTCCCTGGAAAACCTTACCGGATCGGGCTGCTACCTACTACTCACAGTCTTTACAGACCATCAATACAGCAAGTCAACCTACATTAATTAGCATGATCACATAATAACACTCATAGTTGGCCGGCCAAGGACACGAAATGTAACTTTTGATGGCATTGTCTGTTACAAATGGGTACCCATGCTAAATTAGTTCTTTGTGTGCTAGGGTTCAAGATGGGAGGGGATACCACCCGGATTTTGGACGTTAAAGGTCATTTCGGGGTCACCTTTGGGGTTAAATAAGGTCAAAATTGGTAAAAGCCGTTCCTAACTTAATTTCCATTGTGATATTTGTTACCAATGGCTATCCACGCTAAATTGGTTGTATGTACTGTATGGTTTTAGCGCATGTATGGCTAGCTCGTTAATTATTGGAATTGAGTTCATTTTAGGGTCACTTTACGGGTCAAATGAGGTCAAAAATGCTGTTTTATTTAATATACTTTGTGCTGTTTGTTATTTACTTTTGTATGCTGTATGGTTCAAGGTTGGGTGGATTTGAGGTCATTATCAGGTCATGTTGTGGTCAAATAACATCCAAAGATAGCCAAAAGATGTGCCTTAAAACAATTTAAAACATTTTTGTGTGAAATTCCTTGTAAAGAAATGGGTATCAAATCTACAGTAGTTCTACGGGGTGAATTTTTAGATATTAGTGTAGGGTAATTCAGTATTTTTTGTTGGTGAATTTTTGTAACATTCATTTTCTTATAGACTGGACCTTCCCGATCAATATATATGTTGGTCCGAAGGTTTCTTTCTCGACTTTGAAGTAGTTTGAGTTAACCCTTTCTGGCCTGGATGATAGAGGTTTCGGAAATTTAGTGCCCTTTTGAACATTCACGGTATCACCAGAATGATTAAAAATCGAGAGCAAAGACTTTCCGTACTTCTGGAATATTATATTTGGCTAATTTTGAGGAATCTCCCATCAAGGCTAGTATCTTTCGCTTATTTTGGATCTGTTTGCTTAATTCTCAAAATATGATGTTTTAAATCAAAATGGCGGATAGGTGGGGTAATCTGAGAATCACATTTTTTATGTTGCTCGTGTAGATCAAGGCATTATTCTTACTTCACTGCACAAATTTATCAAAACCGGGGGATCCCTATGCATAGCCTAAAATTTTATTCCCATTTTGCATCTATTTACATATGTCAAAAATCAAGATTTGATGGTCAAATTCAAAATGGCGGCCATATGGGATCATCAGAAAATCACACTTTCGGCCGTTGCCCGTATAGTTCAAGGCATTATTCTTAGCTCATTATGCAAATTTGTCAAAACCGAGGGATCTCTAAGCATAGCCCAACATTCTATTCCCATTTCAAATCTATTTACATACCCCAAAGACCAAGATTTGATGGTCAAATTCAAAATGGCGGCCATATGGGGTCATCTGAAAATCATACTTTTTCCTGTTGCTCGTGTAATTCACGGCATTATTCTTAGCTCACTGAGCAAATTTATCAAAACTGAGGGATTTCTATGCATAGCTTAACATCTTATGCCCATTTGGAATCTATTTTCATATGCCAAAATTCAAGATTTAATGGTCAAATTCAAAATAGCGGCCATATGGGGTCATCTGAAAATCACACTTTTTCCTGTTGCTCGTGTAGTTCAAGGCATTATTCATAGCTCATTATGCAAATTTAGCAAAACCAAGGAATCTCTGTGCATAGCCTAACATCCTATGTCCATTTTGAATCTATTTACATATGTCTAAGATCAAGATTTGATGGTCAATTTCAAAATGGCGGCCATATGGGGCCATCTGAAAATCACACTTTTGGCCGTAGCTCGTATAGTTCAAGGCATTATTCTCAGCTCATTATGCAAATTTATCAAAATTATGGGATCTCCAAGCATAGCCCAACAACCTATACTCTTTTTGAATCCACTTACATATCCCTAAGATCAAGATTTGATCATCAAATTCAAAATGGTGGCCATATGGGGTTATCTGAAAATCATGTTTTTTCATGTTGCTCGTTTACTTCAAGGCACTATTCTTCGCTTATTGTGCAAATTTAGCATAGTCTAACAACTTACGCCCATTTTAAATCTATTTGAATATCCCCAATATCAAAATACGATGATCAAATTCAATATGGCAGCTGTGTAGGGTTATCTGAATCTCCTGCTTTTCCATGTTGCTCGTGTATATCAAGGCATTGTTCTTAGTTGATTGTGCAAATTTATCAAAACCGAAGGGTCCCACATCATAGCCAGATACCTTTTGCCCATTTTGAATCTATTTGCTTAGTCGTCAGATTAAAAATGGTAGTTAAATTCAAAATGCCGCCCATAAGGAGTCATCCGGAAATTCTTCTTTTTTCATATTACTGTTAGAATATTTTTATTCTAGGTACAAACTTGTTCTTTGCCCCATGGAGGATTACTACCATTGCCCCATGGTGACGCCATTTGATGCCCCTTCCTAGTCCATGATGACGCCATTTGACGCCTTATGTGATAAATTAATTAGTTAACCCCACTCAATAATATTTTATTTCAGGAAATAATAAACATGCTAAATTATTGGTCACTGTAAAAGTAATACCAAAATTAATAAACCGTTGACCCCAGCCCTCCAATAGATTTGTACCTGACAATTTACAGGTGATCACCGAAAAGGTCTATGGGGCAGTCTAGAAAAGCCTGTATGGTTTAGAGAGGTGTGTCAAATGGCGTCATCATGGGGCAAAGACCTAAATTGAGCAGAATAACGCCATAGCTTATTATATTATGCCTATTTTTATTCTGTTGGCATAATCTTCAGCTAAGAATACAATTATTAAATTCAAAATGGTGACCATGTGGGTTCATCTGAGACTCATATTCTCATTTTGCTCTTATAATTCAAGGTAATGTGATTACATGGAGCTGAAAGTAGCAATTTCTCAAAGCCAAGCCCCTTCACAAAACAGATCGATCTGGCTATTTATGGGCCTAGTTTGGCTCTATTCGTACAATCATCAGCTAGAAAAATAATCATCGACAGACAATATAATGGTTATTATGCCTATCTTAAACCCTACACTACATAAAACTAATTCCGCCTGTCTACCCATTCGTAACAATTAGTATTGTAGATATTAATTTATAACTGATTTGTACTCATTTTTGACTTCATTTACCAAAGAGTTACCCTAAAATGATCTTAATTTGGATATAAAACTAATATAAAACTTACACTACATACTACTGGTTCAATTTAGATACTCATTCGTAACAACTAGTACTGTAACTATAATATATAACTGATTTTCACCAATTTTTGACCTCATTTGACCCAAATATGACCCTAAAATGACCTTAATTCTAATCATTAACGTGTTATCGATGACTACATCCAACCTTACACTACATTCAACTGATTCAACTGGAATACCCAATCGTAACAATTAGTACTGTGCATATAACCGATTTTCACAAAATTTTGACCTTATTTGCCCCAAAAGTGACCCTAAAATGACCTCAATTCTTATAATAAACGTGTTATCTATGACTACCTGACATTCTACACTACTTACAACTAATTCAGCTTGGATACTCATTGGTTACAAACAATGTGGTGGATGTTAACTTATAACCGATTTTCACCCATTTTTGACCTTATTTGACCCAAATAGTGACCCCAAAATGACCCTAATTGACCAAAATCAGGGCGGTATCCCCTCCTGCCTTGATCTCTACCACTTAAAGAACTAATTTAGCATAGGTACCCATTTGTAACAAAAAATGCCATCGAAAGTTTTTAAAAGTGTTTTTGAGGTCTTTGGCCGGCCTACTATCATCACCAACTGTGTGTAAAGTACCGGTACTGAGACACGGCTACTAACTGTAATCTTGGGTCTGCACTGGCACATAGGAGCAAATACCTGGCCGTGCCGATGGTATGATCCCCTTCAGTCACCTGTCAACACCCACTCCGCCCGCCCCCGTTTCGACTCGTGAGTGTCAAAGTACGGTAAAGTGTCAATGCAGGGTTAGGTCTTAGGGTTAGGTACATGTATGCTCCACTATCACGTTAGGGTTCATTTCAACTGTAGTGTCAAAGCAGGATTAGAGGGGAGGGAAGGCAGCCGTGGGAAATTTACATAGTAATATGTCCCAACTCCAATTACAAAAAATGGGACACCAGCTTTATAATATGCTGTTAACGGCATGAAAAATAGACGATATTTTCCCCGATCCCATGTACCCTGTCTGTTGCCACGAGGAAAAGACTAATTTTCTCTACTTATGGTTGTACATGGCTAGTCACATATGCCCAGCTAATCATGTCGAGCAGAAGATCGCGTGTAAATTCAAAATGGCGACCATTTGGGGTACCAGAAAAGCAGGTTTTTTTTTGTCATTTTTCTTCAAAATTACCGCGTTTCTGTCAAGAAAGGTGAGCGGAAACTATATTATTTCACATCAGATTATTATTTACTAATTTATCATGAAAACGCATATATTAAAAATTCGAAAAATCTGAAGGAAAATGGACCCAAAAATGACATTTTTCCAAATGACGTCACCGTGGCGTCATCATAGCGGCCATCTGGGATTATTTTACATTTTCTGGTAGACCTTGACTCAAGGGTATTGTTGGGCAAGTTCCAGCTCCCTAACATAAGGGGTAAGAAAAAATAAATGCGAAATGCCCCCCATGCCAGGACTGGAGAAATTTTGTCAAATAGATATTATTCCGGAATGATTCTTTGTCCGGGAGGAAGCGGTGAGGGTGGTAACCAAGGCACGCTACGTAATTTGAGGACTACTCCTTAAAAAGTTACCTGTTCGAGAGAAAGCTGTAAGTATGTGGGTTAGCTGGAGCAAATAGCTAGAGCAGGGACAGGCGTCGTTTTTATGACATTTCTCCTAACCGAACGCCTACCACTTCAGAATTAATACCGATGTGCATGCGTTTGGACTGTTGGTCTTAGTATCATTTCTTGAGAATATTATAAAAATACGAGCAAGCTAAATGTAAACAGGCATATGAATGGAGAGACAAACAAAAATAACTAAAGAAGGCAACAATAAATTATTTATTCAGGGTGATATGACTCTAATGTGATTACAATTGACAACCCTGAACTGAAGGTATATCACGAACATAGTGGTTTCGAGCGATTTGTGTTATTTCCGATCACAGTTATCATGGTATTCTCACGTAGGTATTGCAGGCAGAGGTTTGAGGGACTTTACACGGCGATCATTTGGGAAATAAGGTATATTAAACACGATAATCAACCAAGACAGGCTGCGTTTTGAGGAACGTCTAAGTTTGTGCCTCAAGCGATTTGTGTTATTTCCGATCACAGTTATCATGGTATTCTCACGTAGGTATTGCAGGCAGAGGTTTGAGGGACTTTACACGGCGATCATTTGGGAAATAAGGTATATTAAACACGATAATCAACCAAGACAGGCTGCGTTTTGAGGAACGTCTAAGTTTGTGCCTCAACCAAAACATGTTCTGAGGAAATTCTTCAAACTAATTTGTCTTTCCATTTAAACACCATACGTACACCATGGCCCTGTTGTGTATGTTAAAAGCATGCAAATTGTATCCACATATGTTAATATTTACAGGTCCGTTTAAACTTTTGCAAATATAACAGTTATATTCACCTTATATTTAGTGGTAATATTAAATAATATCAAATCGAGATTTTCGTGTAGTGTAAACAATCAACTACATGTACATTTTCATAATGAAGGTCGGTGTACTTCCCTCTTTCTCAGAGGGCCCTCGGTGGCCGAGTGGTCTAAGGCGCTTCGCTGGTGACCGCTAGCCTCACATCGCTGAACCGGCACGGGTTCGAGCCCAGCTGGTCCATGTGTGAAACTTTGTCAGTTACTTGCCGAAGGGCGGTGGTTCTCTCCGGGTACTCCGGCTTCCTCCACCAACCAAACTGACTGTCACCATATGAGTGAAACAAACTTGAGTGTGACATTAAGCCAAATTCCCTCCCTTCGTCTTTCTCGGAGGGCCCTCGGTGGCTGAGTGGTCCAAGGCGCTTCGCTGGTGACCGATAGCCTCACACCGCTGAACCAGCGCGGGTTCGAGCCCAGCTGGTCCATGTGTGAAAGTTCGTCAGTTACTTGCCGAAGGGCG